>DF239211.1:250523-288390 GCA_000507305.1 Breviolum minutum Mf 1.05b.01 | reverse complement strand
GCTAGACACAAACGCACAGTGGTTTCATTGTAGCTGGTCCATCTTACTTAAACGTGTGAACATTCGGGTTCGTGGTTTCCATCTTGTTTCAGAAGTAGACTGCATATCATGTTTTCAGATGAATGGTTTGACAATGTCCAAACGTGAGTTTTTTTCGCCAAACCTGGCGGAAAAATCAACAATCACTTGTAATTTAAAGGGTATCCATTTGACACGATTTGCCATGAATGCTGTTTGGTGGAGTTTGACTTGTTTTTGAGACACATGGCAAGAAGAAATACATTCAACCCATCAAGATGAAGAAACGATGGACAATCAAACATGACACTGTGATTGTGTGATACGTTTGCACATGACACACCAGCAACGTACCATGTGTACACATGAACATACCAGCAGCGTACCATGTTTAAATAAAAAACAAAAGTTCACACAATGCACCACAAAGCAACCCAAGCGTAACACCTTTGCACATGACACACCAGCAGCGTAGCATGTGTACACATGAACACCAACGTTGCTGCACCCCACCCCACCCATGCCGTGGCGTAGCATCTACCATGTGCGCAACTTCCAGAAACGTAATTGCATCCCCACTTCAACAAAAACCCCCACCCCACCCCAAATGTTAAATTCCGGGCCAACCTCCCCGGTAGACCCAACATGTTGCAATCGATGTGGATAAACAAACTTGGAACATTTGAACCGCTTGATTCCAAGCCGAGGCGAAAGAGACCTGCCCGTGAAGTATTTGATTCCTATAGGACATCATTTACCCCACACTTCTCTACGGCAAGCATGGCTCAAAGCGATGAAGAAATTGTAGCGCAGGGGAAAACTCTACCAACTGAACCGCTTGATGGCCGCTTTCCATACAAAGATGAGGCTGTCGGAATCATTTTGGTTCTTCGCTTGCCTTCCACTTCCATTATGGGCTGCATATGATGTGCCGGACCTCCAGAGACTTGGATGTAACCACGGATTGAGTATACGGTAAACACTTGGATCAGGTTAAGACCTGAATCAGTGTCAACTGAAATCGCCCCGGATGAAATAGAGCTGGACAAACTGTGAGTGTGCACTTTGAAATGTTTCTTTCACATTTAGGTAGAAGTCTTCCTGCTATATCATTTACCTCGTAAAACTCTTTTGCACATCAGGGAAATATCATACATGAAGCATTTACAGCATGAAAGCCTTCTTATTTAGTTCTGTTCAGGGACTTTTACTTCTTTGTTCTGTAGTCTACAGTTATTTTATTGGTTTTGCTTGTGTACTTCTAATGGTTTTGTTAGTATTACGGCAGTTGTTTGTTTACGGTAAAAATCGAACTTGCGACAGTGTGTTTGTATTATATGTTGGTAGCGATTTAACTCTCTAATCTTTGCATGAACACATTGGTTGTGATTATCATGTCTCGTTTAACAAGACGAACCAATGCAAACATCACTAACTATATAGATAGATTTATGAAGCGAATGAACAAACAGCACATCATGAAGTATATATAAAGCGCCATAAAGCGCCGTTGTGCCATGTGTACTTAATGACAATATTCATTGTAGTTAGATAGCTGGTTTTGCATGTTATAGCTTTTTTTGTCAAGTCAAGTTGTAGCATCAATTGTGCACTCCGTTGAATGCAAATCAGTACAGTTCTCAACATGGTGATACCTCTAAACTATGTAAGTGACATTGGACCCTTATTATATTGCGTGGGGGGACCTCCCAAACAAATAGGGGAGGTGAGTGTTCAATGCATCAATACGTCAAGAGTATGACAATAAATTTTCAAACATGAACTAATCAGGATCTTGACAACATACCATTGTGCAATGATCGCTTTTTCATGCGCACAAACACTAGCAACTCGAGTATGTAGGACAAATGGAATGGGTAAAGATGTAGAGAAAGGCAGTGATAAATGAAGCAGACGCACATATCATATATATATATATATTTAATAATAATATAGATTTTTGTCCCCTACGGATAGTATTCATAGGAATACAATACATGCATACATAGGAATGAAACTGCCAAACACATGCGTAAATACGTACACTGCCAATGATTAGAAAGTGTATATTATATACACATTGGCCAACAACTAGTTACTGTAATGAGTCAATGCAACATCAAATACAAACCTGACAATGCGGCGGTCCTTTAGAGCCACACAGACAGAACATCCCGTCCTAGATGTTTCCTAAGGTTTTTCCAATATACATATTAAAGCTTAAAGGCTATGTCAGTGCACATGTTTGGTTTGTTCATTTGCAAACGGTACAGGAGTGAGATCTAGTGAGAGACATTCCAAGCACCAAACTCGGGAAACCATCAGCTGAAAAGGGGCATCCACCAAAGGTTTTTTTCTTCATATTTTTTTTGCACCACGTCCCACCCCACCCATCCAGCCATAACAGACATTTCTTGTCAAGGTTGAATGAGGTGGACTTCTTACAACGAGCTCTTGAAATGGACAGCCCTGCCATCCGACGCTGGATACTTGACTTCCAAATAGCTATAATTTTGTCTCAACTGATCTCGATATGTAAAATCCAAAACACAAGAACTGCGGCATTTTTTCAGGAAATAGGTGTACGACTTCAATTTTTGTAGGGATCAGCAAAGTCTTTGAAACAGGAATTCTCTCAGATGTGAGGTGGGCAGTTCTGAATTGCCGGAAATGTCCTTCATGATGGTTGAAGGGTTGAAAGTAATTATACGTGTGTGACGATCATATGTGCATTGTAGACTAGATATTTACTTGAATTTTCTGGTTTCCATATGGAACTACTACAGTACTTGAACATTTTGACCAACGTGCACTTGTTAATGTTGTATAAGAAAAAGAATTCGTCGTTTAAAGGCGGAGTCTCACGCATAAAAACAGGACATTGTAGGCAACATTTTTCCTTACTCATGTCAAAGTTGACATCGCGGTCCTTTTGGCGCGCGCATGGCATAGTAGCGATGCTGTGTAAAGATTGTTGGATCATTTTGCCACAGCCTTGTCAATTTGGCAGCTTCGACCTGATTTGGTACATGATCAAAAATCATGAAAAATACAGGCCAAAAGCCACGCTACACTGGCACTAGGTCCCCACTAGATAAAGTAGCCCAGTTCCACCCGTACCACGTGGAACTCTGGGAAGAACCCAATGTTGTGCTAAGGTGTGGTCATTATATGTGTGATGATGTGCTTGCTGTCAGATATCATGTTAGTTTTTTGGGATGGAGATACTTAGTGGTTACATATTTCGCACATAGGTCGCGGTTCAACAATTTTCAGCGTGAATTGAATGACTGGATGTTTTTTCCGGGTTCCCTTTCTGCCTGACTCCTCTACTTGTATTACCCAGGAAGGCTTCTCCGATGTTTTGGTTGCATATACCCAAATGCGGTACCAGCTTTTACAACGCCGTACTGCACATGCCTGGTGCTTGCCCAGCGCTTGGAGCTAATGTAAGTATTGATGATGAACAGTTCGGCAAGTGTTTTGAGGTTGGTATACGTACGAAGTAGCTTGACTATCATTGCCGGTCTATTTTTTGTTTTTTTTCCCGATGATCTCTCAAACTCCGGGGGTTGCTTGCCAAACCTGAGCCAGTTGCGTGGTTGTTTTGGGTTTGAATGTTTTTTCTGACCCTTCGTTGACTGTGTAGTTCCGTTCGTTTTTTTTACTTTGAGGGAAACATGTCGCTCTTTTCGATCCCATTGATCCTGAATCAAGGTGCTTCACGTGGTGTAATCAAGCGCTTGTGCATTGTGATTTCCCACCACAGAATACTCACAAGTATTTGGTGGACGAGATGTATGACGAGTTTAAAGGTCACTGGACGGATCTTTTGTTTTACATGATTTCATGATGGTGTTCCCAAGGACTAACTATTCATAATCCTGGACTTAGAAGAGGTTTAATACAACGTTTTGGAGCGAACTATAGGGACCTCAGCCTACGTCGGAATCCCCCCCCAAATCCCCTTAATTCAGGTTGAGGAATTACAGCAATTTGCCCAGAAAGCCTGGTATGAAAACCGTGAAACCACTTGTAGTTGGGAGCCCTCCGTTGTGATGAAGCCTCCTTTCTGCAAAGTCCGTTGAGTCATGCCGAATATGGCCACAAGACGATTGGTATTTATCATAATATCCCCCTGCCAATAACCTCTACAAAATGACGGGCCTTGAGGCCCTATAAGTCGTGATTTTAGTCAGAATGTGCCTGGTTAAGATGGTGTGGTGCATGCTATTTTGTAGGCGCCATGATGCTTTTAAATCATAGTGAGTGTCCCACCATTTTATAGTGAATTGTTTTCCATGCATGGCATTTTGTAGTAGTTTTTGGATGCGCCAGCACTTCGAACATGTCATGCACCGCCACTTGATATTCCATGACTCATTTTGCCCGCGTTTACATATTGTTCACGTTGTTTGGGCATGGTCATGCCCCACGAATGAGCATAGGTTCTGATGATTTTTGATGTGGGGATTTGCATGCAAATATTTAAATTCAACTATCCATCCATAGGGCAAGAAGAAAACATCATGTTCGATTCATGCCATCCACAAACATAGCATGAATTCAAGTAGAACAAGCAAAATCAGTTTCCATGTGTGCTCAGACGGAAGAAAACAAGCCAAAGTAAAATCCACCCTAAGACAAGGAAAATTCAAAAGAGGTGTTTTTTTGTAGAGCGGCTTCGGTCTCATAGGGCAACAACTTTTTTGGATGAAGTCTATCAACATTTACAATGTGTTCCACATTTTCAAGCGGAATACACCAGCTATTTCATGGCTTTACCTTTTTGACAGCACCAAAATACACCTTCTATTTCAAGTTCGTTTGTTGACAACATTGAAACATGGGCTTCATTCAGTGAGATCTTTGCATGATCATTCTCCGATGGGATTTTCAGGTCATTTTGTAGCGTTGTTCCGTCAACCAGAGCAGCGCTTGTTATCGGCGTGGTACGATGATGAAGATGTTTTCCGTGCCGAACCCCAGATTAGTCGCTGTGCTGTCAATCGCACGGCGGAGCGGTATTTGACAATGGAAGAGTTCATAGAGAAGAGCCTTGGTTTTTTTCTTTGTGTGTATTCTCCAACATCCCCATTTGCGTGTTACCCATATCATGGGTGAAGCAGAGCATGTTCCAAGTTGACCTCCAACCAACCATTATTGGGATTTCAGGTCTTGAAACTAGACAAGGACTGAAAAAACACGACTGGGGTGCACACTAACCAAATATTTGTTTGAATTTTTTATGTGCAACATATGTTTATGGCAATAGCCTGTGGTAGACATTTACAGAAAAGGGTAAACTCCTTGAAAAGGCTATAGGAATGGCCCAATCCACCCTGAAGGTTTCCAGCCGGGAGCGGGGAGTGCCCATGTAGCCCGGTTGTTCCCAGAACTCTTGACCAAGAAAATGACCAATTCCTGGAACCGGTCAGATACAACCTGAACAACTGTGTGGGATTTGATGTTCGGCTTTCACACCAAGATATTTTGTTTGGAAACAAAACAAATTAATTTGGTGATTTGAATTACAACATGAGAGACAAAACAGTTTTGTGGCGTTTGAAAAAGATTTGTTTGGTGTGGATATTGGGTCAAATACCAACCATCAAAAGAGAAAACCCTTTAAACTCCTAATGCCCTTTCAAACGTTGTCCCCATAGACCCATTTATATACTGTAAGTTGTTGCCTTTTTGTCTTTTTTCTCACCGTAAACAATTACTGCTTCCCTCCAATTTTTTTTTGGAAAAACAGAACCCTGCAGAACCCTGCATCGCGTTTCGTGGGTCTCATGTCCCAGCGAAAATGGTGATGTTTCAACTGCAGGATGAAGAACCGTGAGACCAAGCAGGTCGTTGGCAAGAAGAACGTCACAGAGGCGAAGTGTTCAACATATCCGGAAAAAAAAAAANGGTTGTAGGACGGAAACACTTGGGGTCCACGTGCACATGGAGGCGTACATGGGAAAATGTTTGAAGTATACTTTACAAAAGATGTTTTGAATTTTATATCAGTACATTGAATTTTGATATTCATTGGAAAACATTGTGACTTTTGATTTTTTAGATCCTGTATATGATATGTGTTTATTGTGGTTGTATCACTTTTATGCTTACGAACAGTTCATGATGTTTTTTTTCCAAAGGACATGTAAAGAAGAACATGTGAAATTCGCAACGGGAAGCTGGGGAGTTTCCAAAAGTTTCCTCACAGGCTGATGTGCCAGTGGCAAAGCAGAGGTTGCGGGAAGGCTTTGCCTTTGTTGGCTTGCAGGAAGAGTGGCCATTGTCCATTTGCCTTTTTCATGCCAAATTTGGAGGACCTGCCTTGCACCGTTTTTTTTTTGGGGGGGTGCGGTGCCACGATACTGAATCCTGGAAAACTGATTCAGATTTTGAACGAGTGTTGTTAAGGTTCGGGTTGAATAGGCACAGATGATGATATAGAGGATCCAAGTGGAATGGTGGTATACAGGATCTAAGTGGAATGATGTAAATGAACATGATTTTCTTCTTTTCTTACTGGTAGGCGAAACACATTTTGTACAAAACATTCCAGTATCCCCACTTGACCCACCGTCCAAATGAAGTTTTCAACCGTCTAGCAATCCAGCGTGTTAAGATATCATCATTGGTCATTTGTTTTTTGAACAAACAACTCCCCCGGTGTTCTCTTTGATGAGGATACTTCAACGATACATGCATGTTGCATGATTTTGCTGCATTTCCACTGTGTCTAATGTTCAGCTCACACTGTATCAAATCATTTCTGTGTAGCTAGCTGATGGTCGGAAGAGAGCGACGTTTTCAAAGTGCTTGGGGTATCTAACAAGTACATGATAATTCAATGGGAAAGATTTTCATATGCTACGTTCCCTGTCATGTCTTTCATAGGTTCCCAAAAGAAGGTAATTTTGAGTTACTTTCAGCATCCTTCCTGCTGAGTTTTGCAAGGACCATGCCGTCGTGTGGAATTTTTGGATACACGACCCAACGATCACTCCTCGCTGCAAAGCAGTGACTATGATGTGTCCGTTTTGAACGGCTGGATCGATAAAGTGGATCGTCCTGTTTATGCAGAGGCGGTGCGCATCTTCCAGGAAGACTTAGTGAAATATGACGTTTCACCCACGACTTGCCAGGCGTGCTACGAAGAAGCTGGCTTAGAGGTGTGACCAATGAACAAGTTAAGAACAGAAAAAAAGGTGGAAAAGCAGCTTGCTGCTGGGTTCTTTTTTTTTGTTTCGGATGTTTTAAAGAATTTGATGAGGAGTGATGAGCAATGGTCAGAAGTGCCATGATGCGCCCCATGGAACCCTCTTTTCGAGGGACAATTTCAAAGGCATGGGGAACTACGCAGGGGATCTAATATGCATTGTGAGATCAACCAACATTAGTAGAACATGAGTATATCCAATAATTTTGTGACGGACACTTCATGGGGCAGATGTAATGTATGCTGTATCATGCTGAAAATCCATACATGCCACAAAGCATGGCTCAAAGCTTTCTGCGCGTCCTGAAACGCGCCGGGGAAAAACCTTCTCACCGAACCGCTTGAGGGCCGCAAGCTCCATAAACAAGATGAGGCCGTTGGAATCATTTTGGTTTTTCACTTGCCTTCCACTTCCACTATGGGCTGCATATGATGTGCCAGACCTTGAGAGACTTGGATGCAGACTTGGATGCAATCAAAACCGATTGAGTGAATTTCATTGGATCTCAGTTGGCAAAGTTAAGACTTGACATTGGTAGTAATTTGAGTCATTTTGTTTCAAGTTTCAACCGAAATGTCCCTCCAAATTTGATCAAATTTGATTAAAAAAAGTTTTCCGGCACCAAACTTGAGAGCCCAGGTTGACACTTTGTTGGTATATGCCCATAGCATCCATGGGACTGGCATATTTACCTACATTTGTACCATTAAAAAAACAGCTAAAGGTAGGTAAATATACCACTCTTGGTTGTTGATATGATTTTACCCATTACGGCAGAACAGTGTCAGCTGTGATTTAGACTTTTTTTCGGCCAGCTGTTGATATGCCAACCACGGGATCAAGGGGATCAAGAAATCCAGATAAATCAAGGAGATATACATTCGTTTTGGATTCCTTTCTAGCGCCTTTTGCATCATGAATCATGATCCAACGAAACATTGCCCACTACACTGTTAGTACATATTATATCAATGATTGTCAATGATGCCTGAAGTGGAAGGCATGAACCTGTCCCCAACTGTTGTGTTCAACTTTGGTATCTCAGAAGGATTTCCCAACCAAACTCTGCTCAGTGAGGTTTCTCTGGCCTACCCGCCAGGATTTTTTTTTTTATGATGATCTTTTTGGATTATTTTGGGGTGGCATTTTATGAGATTCTTGAGATGTTCCGCACATACATGGGATGCTATTCCGCGATTCCTACTGTTCTGGTTGACTGGCAATTGGGTCAAATTGTCTTCTATATAAATGTAAGGTTGTTACTGTGGTCATCAATGATGAACAGATTGCTTCCCAGAACCCTTGCTGCGCTTTCAGGAATTATAGTTTACCATCTGTCAATTCAGTGTCAATTTAAACCCATACTTAGGCATGATATGCCATGATCAATGGGCCATTTCAATCCATGAATTTGGAATCAATCTTGAGTCTTGAGCTTATTCCCAATACACAAATATATAGCCTGCTAGGATCACATGGTTTTGATTTGGTGTCAATGCAAAACATCCCCAAACGCAACTCGGTGGCCTCATTCTACCAACTCCGGGCCCCAGCAACAGACATTTCTTGTCAAGGTTGAATGAGGTGGACTTCTTACAAAGAGGTCTTGAAGTGGACAGCCCTGCCATCCGACGCTGGATGCTTGGACTTTGGACCAAAAAAAATAGAGGCCAAATGCGAGGTGTTTTCAGTGTTCACTCTTTTTGATGATGGCGACAGGTGGAGTTCCTTTTAACAAAAGGGTATAAAGGGTGGTATTGTTTTCATTTTATGCACATGTTTTGATGAAATTCGAATTTGTATCTATATTTTCCATGGAGCGACCTTGGTGCATTTTAAGTGGTAACCAGGTCGCTGGCCAGGACCCAAGTTGGGGCAGGTTTTTAGCAACAAAGAAATCATTGAACAAACGAACCATTCGTCGATTCTTTGGGGCAAGGTTTGGGAAATACTATGATGTGCAACGTTTTTTGTTTTAATAAATTGCATTTGATTCACCTTATAACATCTAATAACCATATTCCATCCATGGGACTGGTATTTTTACCTACATTTTGGTGGATTTTTTAATGGTAAATGTTGGTAAATATACCATACATGGATCTAATGGGTAATGGTAACAATTCTCAGGTGATTTGTGGGTTGGATTTCGGTAGAACCTTTGACCTTTTCACCACCAAAGTGCGAAGCTTTTCTGTGCTCCTGTTGCGTGATCACTGCATCCATGTGCTGGCCAAATATGTGCAATATATTTGTTATGTTGAGGCTTGTGTAAATTTAATATTTCAGGTCAAGCTTCTCTGTTGCTGTAAACTTTTGCGCCCTATATGAATATATAAATGATTTTACTGCGAGGGATCCCCACCAAGGCATTCCAGTCATTCACAGGTATACGCAAAAAGTCCCGTTGTTTTGTTTGGATCAAATTGTTTTATGCTACCCGTGTGAAAAAAGGCTTTGTTACGTTTTTTCTTTGACATACCTTCCAAATTTTCTTATTTGATTCTGGCATTTCTTTTGATATCATTTTTTGACATTTATTGGCATTCCTTCTGACCTCTGATCTTCTATTGCCTTTCAGGACGATTGCCACCGGAACCCCAGAAACACCCGATTCACATGAACCTCTTCTTCCAGATATCCATGTCTAAACTGCTAGCTTTAGGGACTTCTGTTTTTCCTGCTTCCAAACGCTGTTGAAAAACCCCACCGTGGATGAAAGGCCCATGCTGCATTCGTGAGTTGCCCAAAGTGAATGCCGAATTGTTCACTTTAGCCAGTTTTTTCCGCACCAAAAAAAAAACAAAAAAAGCACAACAGTTTGCCAAGGAAGGCTTCACCGATGTATTGGCTGCATATACCGAAATGTGGTACCAGTTTTTACAACACCGTACTGCACATGCCTGGTGCTTGCCCAGGGCTTGGAGTTAATGTAAGTATTGATGATGAGCAGTTCGGCAAGTGTTTTGAGGTTGGTATACGTACGAAGTAGCTTGACTATCATTGCCGGTCTATTTTTTTTGTGTTTTTTAATGATCTCTCAAACCCGGGGGGTTGCTTGCCAAACCTGAACCAGTTGCGTGGTTGTTTTGGCTTTGAATGTTTTTTCTGACCCTTCGTTGACTGTGTAGTTCTGTTCGTTTTTTTTACTTTGAGGGAAACATGTCGCTCTTTTCGATCCCATTGATCCTGAATCAAGGTGCTTCACGTGGTGTAATCAAGCGCTTGTGCATTGTGATTTCCCACCACAGATTACTCATGTATTGTTGGGCGACGAGAAGTACCAGCAGTTCAAGGGTCACTGGGACAGATAGTTGGTGTTACATGATCTTATCACGGCATAGGGGTTCTAACTCCAGTTACCCATTTGTGTATATATATATATATATTTATTTATATATAGAATTCTAGACATATAATGCGATTTAAAGGGGAAAACTGGCCATCCCTATTAATCCTGCCATTATTCCACTTTCCATTCAAACGTGCCCCGCAAAACACGGTAAAGGCTTTCTTGTGCTGAAGCCTTCCTGGCCTCAACATCCATTGATGTATGCCGAATATGGCAATGAAATTGTATGCACTTGGCATTTTGTTGCAGAACCATCCGGTGGACCGCGGCATTATATTGCATGAATCACGCATTTGCATCATGTAAAGTCATGTTCGGTTTGTGGCAGAATCCTGTCCCCCCATCAGCACATATGTTTTTAAATGCTACTAGTAGATGAAAAAGACATGTACTCGACGACATGAAGATGCAATGACCTGGCATGAATTTAGGGAGAAAAGCCAACAGCAGTGTCCCTGTTTCAATGAGGAAAGACTGAGGTTCGAACCTCAAGCCTAGGAGCCTCCAAAAGGGGTTTTTCCTCGACTCACGGCAGGAGGCAACAACATCTCAACAACAACAAGGATACACCGGCAGTTTTTCAAGATTGAAAACATGCCTTGATTCTTCAGCCAGGTGTTCGCCGCAAATTTTTCAGGTCACTTTGTGGCGTTGTTCCGTCAACCAGAACAGCGTTTGTTGTCAGCGTGGTATGATGACGTGGATGTCTTCCGCTCGACAAATTTGGTTACTGCCTGCAGCGAGAATCGCACGGTGGAGCGGTACCTGACAATGGAAGAGTTCATAGACAAGCGCCTTGTTTTGCAATATTTGCATATACTTGCTTATTGTCCAATATGTCCACTATTATCCACTATCCACTTGTGTAGGTGTATATACTGTAATTACTTGAAATTTGGGGGTGAACAAAAAATGACATCAACTTATAGGTGCCTTTTTCGAATCAAAAAGGCTTGATGTGAGAAATGCGAAATCAGTGATGGAAAGGTTTAAACATCATGAACTACTAGCCTGGTTTTGTTTCAGATACTGTATCAGGTATCTATGAGACATAAGGGTCTCCCTTCTTTGCCAATTGGAATTGTTTTTTTTTTTGTAGGTTGTGATTCAACTTTGTCGATCCTTATTGCTCCTCAGGCCTCAGGTAGGCTGATGCCAAGCTAATTGTTTGATGTTTGTCAGGCGATAGTGTCGAAACAATCACGGATTACTATTAGTAACACCATTTGTCTAAATAATATGCAGTGATTGTAAAAACATCAGTGGTAAAAAAGGACAGGACATTTGTTTCTGGGGCCGCGTTTGGCTTGAGCCGCATGACCTCTTCCAAACTCGAAGAACTGTCTTCGACGACTGGGAAGGGTTTTTACCTCAATTTGCCAACTCATGGCTGCATACTCCTCAAATTGATTTGGAAACATGTCGATGTTTTTTTTGGTTCTACTTATAATTCAACCTGTTTTTTTTGTCTATGGTTTGCATTGGTTTTGAGTTATGACATTAGCTTCTACCCCGGTACAATGTCAATATACATATTGAATGTGTAGAGTCCAAGTGTCAAACGGAGGCAGTATCTTTTGAGTTGCATGAGCACATGCCTTAATGTCCCCGACTTGTGTAACCGTCTAACCAAGTTGTAGTTGGGTGGTGCTGCTAGTGTCCCCACCGTCGTTGTTAGGATACAAATCCAATGGGGACAGGCTTATGTTTGTTGACAATTTAAATCCGGGTTTCACAAAATGTGTTTCTGTCAATGTATTTGCTTGTGCCTGTGTATACAAATGCTACTAAAGAGATTTATATGTTTGGCAAATCTACTCGAACACTAAAATTTCACTGATTGTTTTTGTTTCCTGCATCCTGGGCCGTGCACTGGCCGTGCACTGTTGCGGTTTATCACATCCCGGAAGCTGGAACTTTGTTGAATCGGTCCACGGATTCGATTCGTTCGGTCACATTGTAGTTTCCTGGGTCGGTGGGTCGCTCCTCAAATTGTCCATGGTGTGCGGCCCGATCTTGCTAGCCTTAAATTTATGTGAACGTGTAAAGTGTTGAACGAGAATCTTGGCTCTCCATGGAAATCATGGAACCTTGCAGTTGAGCCAGTGTCTTGTTTTCAGACAGACGAAACATTCCAGTGCTTCACTGCCATTCTAGATGAATCTTGACGAATCTAATTTTTGAGCAAAAATAAAGAAACAACTAGTTGCCAGATCCAGTACGGTTTACTTCTCACGCGGAGGTAGCTGGCGCCGTCGTTCGTATCTCCCCTTTTCCAGGTGGCACAGTTTCGAGACCCGACAGATTGTTGGGAAGCTGAACGTCACGGAGGCGCAATTTGAAGAGATCGGAAGACATGTTGTACTCATGGCGCAATCAATCAAATGCACATTGTCGTGTCATATGAAATGTTGTCCAAGAAACCTTTGACAAAAAAGAGCGTTTGAAAAAGGCATCCCGCAACGAAAAGAGTCGGAAACTTGCAAGTCCCAAAGGTTCCCCACTTCAACGGTTTTCCTCATCCCTCAACATGTCCAGGCTGATGTGCCAATGGCAAAGCAGCGCTTGCGGGAAGGCTTTGCCTTTGTTGGTTTGCAGGAAGAGTGGCCATTGTCCATTTGCCTTTTTCATGCCAAATTCGGAGGACCTGCCTGCACCGTTTTTTTTTTTGGGTGCGGTGCCACGATACTGAATCCTGGAAAACTGATTCAGATTTTGAACGAGTGTTGTTAAGGTTCGGGGTTGAATAGGCACAGATGATGATATATAGGATCCAAGTGGAATGGTGGTATATAGGATCTAAGTGGAATGATGTAAATGAACATGATTTTCTTCTTTTCTTACTGGTAGGCGAAACACATTTTGTACAAAACATTCCAGTATCCCCACTTGACCCACCGTCCAAATGAAGTTTTCGATCGTCTAGCAATCCAGGGTGTTAAGATATCATCATTGGTCATTTGTCTTTTGAACAAACAACTCCCCCGGTGTTCTCTTTGATGAGGATACTTCAACGATACATGCATGTTGCATGATTTTGCTGCATTTCCACTGTGTCTAATGTTCAGCTCACACTGTATCAAATCATTTCTGTGTAGCTAGCTGATGGTCGGAAGAGAGCGACGTTTTCAAAGTGCTTGGGGTATCTAACAAGTTAAATGATAATTCAATGGGGAAAGATTTTCATATGCTACGTTCCCTGTCATGTCTTTCATAGGTTCCCAAAAGAAGGTAATTTTGAGTTACTTTCAGCATCCTTCCTGCTGAGTTTTGCAAGGACCATGCCGTCGTGTGGAATTTTTGGACACGCGACCAAACGATCACTCCTCGCAGCAAAGCAGTGACTATGATGTGTCCGTTTTGAATGGCTGGATCGACAAAGTGGATCGTCCTGTTTATGCAGAGGCGGTGCGCATCTTCCACGAAGACTTAGTGAAATATGACGTTTCACCCGAGACCTGCCAGGCATGTTACGAAGAAGCTGGCTTGGAGGTATGAGGAATGAACGGCTGATATCACGTTAAGAAAAGGTTGGAACAAACATGTAGAGGGCCTGGGCCACCGGCCCCGGTGCCGTTGGGGGTTTGCGTTTGGAGATGTGGTTGCACAATGGTAATGATGAGTGGTTGGGAGCCTGTGTGTTAATGTCTGGTCATTCAGGTTTTTTTGGGTCAAAAAGAGGGAATCCCATTTCCACGGTGCAAAGTTTGTCGTTGAAAAGCCCCACGCAATACCGTAGAGAGTACAGCTTGAAAATTCTGTATACCTATTTTTCTTGGGCTGCTTTGTGACACCCAAAATGGTGGTTACTACAGTTTGGAACACACAGTGTCACTTGCATGTCCTCCGTGTGTGCAGCGTGCTTAGTTGCTGGCCCCGACAACCCTTCACCGAACCCTCCTTGTTCCCGTTCCCCCCTCCAAAATTACAGCAAGCCAACTTTGTATACAGATTACTGTAAGGATTTTTGCATGTCCATCAAAAATGAAACCTGAAAAACGCGTCCTGGGAAAGGAATGCCAATGACCCATGTGATGGTTGCAAGCTAGTTAATATTTTCTTATTTGGATGAACCTCGTTGATTGTTTTGAGGGGTCGGGGTGCACTCAATCTGTGGTGTTGCTACAATTTGATTTGCTTAGCGTGGATTTCTCACTTTATGAAGGGAGATTTGGTAGGATTTGGCGGGATATATATGTAGCGTATTTATGTAGATATTCTTATTTGTCAGTGGAAATGTTCAATATTGCGCCTATAAAAAATAGAATAGCTAGCATTGATGAGAATAATGCGACTGTAGAGTCCAGAAATGGCATGTCACCTCCAACTGGCCCTTTGTCGACATGAAGTCTAAGGTCATGAGATCCCTGAACACTTTGAAACCAAGAAACGTCCAGCATCAGCGCGGGCACGACCTGCTACTGCACCAGGTGGGACGGTGGGGGGTCTGAACTTTTCAGGCATTTGAAGGTCCTAAACATCCACCCCTTCTGTGTGTGAAGATGATCCAATTTGACTAGCAGATCTACCAAGTAGATGGTTCAACATGGTTCAACCACCAATATTTTACATTTGATGGAATGTTCCAGGTCATCTCAGCGCATTTTGTATCATTTATATAACCCTATCCTTTTAGAAGGGTGTGAATCACCATGCCAGTTGGACATTCCCCAGTGCCACCGCTACTAGTAGCGGCAACACTCAGGACCTCTTTGCACCTCGAGATTCTGACTTGTTTACGCCAACGTCAATCGGAGTTGGGGTGTTTGATTTTTCTTTTTGTTGGAACAGACATGCCGGAAACATGGTCAGGGAGCAACTGTTTAATATCATGATTTGTCAATGTTTTGCTGAGATGGAAGGTGGATTGTATTCGAAAGGTGTCCAAAACTGAATGTTTCAGGACCTTCAAAGTTGTTCATTGGTTGACCAGTTTGCCTCACTAGCTTGTGGACACAACACATGTTATTTTATAAAACATTTGTTTATTTTACTTTTTTGCAGTTGCACAAGTTGAGTGACTTTATCTCGTGAATGGGACTGGTTAATTTTTCATAGACTCAGAGTCGGGGCTTCCATGCCAGCTGTGTATCTTTTTGGTTCGCGGCCTCCAATCGTGGCAAAAAACAGCGGTGGATGATGTGACCTATGGCCTCTAATCCTCGCAAACTGAAGCACCAAAGGGCCAATTCAAACCATCTTCACCCTGCTGGCTGCTTCATTCGACTTTAAAAATGAACATGCTGTGCCAACAAAAATGCCCCTGAAAAAATGCTAAGCCATATGCTGCCGACTTCCTCCTAACATATGAGAAATCATTTCATTTGCCCCCTTCCAGTCATCAAACATAGACATAAAACAACGTATGATTATTCATTAAAGATATATGTGTCGGAGATGTTCCTATGAAATCATTTTATATAAATGCCCAAAAATTGCTATGCTGCCCTAGTGAAATCCGCGGATACCTTTGGAGGCATCCAAAAAACCCGTTCCAGGCCACCTTTTCGTGGAAGATCTCGGCCCCAAAGTGCACGCTCAGTTGCATCGGTGCCTTATCTTGCGGGACGGATGGGTTGAAGAGATGGTGGGTTGAAGGGATGATGACTTGAGATGTTTTAGGCACCAAAAAAAAACATCAAAAGGTGACCTGGGGAATGATTGAGACTCAGAGGTGTCAAGCAGTCCACCTCGCCATGGCATAATCAAAATAATTGCAATTGTCTGAAAAGAAAACTCATTCGGAGTTATCTTTGCCAAAAATTCCGAAAACAAAATTTCAAACCATACCACTATTCAGGTCTAGGGGCCGTGTTCACGGTGAATGATGGGTCTCTTTTTTCTTGGGACTTGGGATGGGACTCATGCACCCACGGATGTGGGATCCGAACTGCTTCAGGCACCCATAGCAACTCCAGAACGGAGGTGGATTCGGTGCGGTTTTGTTTGACGGTTTGATGATGATGATAACATGGGTATGGGGACAGCAAGAACCATGGAGAAAAAAAACAGCAGAAGAGCAAAATTCCATGTTTTTTTTGTTTAATATGTTTATTTTGAGCGGAAACAACTAACATCATTTCAAATGAAACTCAACCTTTCCATGGTTAGTTTGATTTAATTTCCTTTTACCTTTGACTATATCTATTCACGCCGCTCCGCGGCAGGGTCCGCCCGCACCAAGCTTACAAGGTGTCATATGTTCTTCTTCTTCTTCTTCTTGTTGTTGNCGGTGCGGGCGGATTTTATCGATCTGTTCAGGTGTGTTTGATGCTACTCTTGGAGCCCAGGGGTCTATCCAGCCTGAATAGCCTGAATTTGAACAGGCATACAGAATTCTTTTATGTATTTGTTTCTTACAACTCAATAGGTTGAACGGTCATCCGTTGTTCAAACCAACGCGGCACGTCCTGTTGCAATCTGTGGATGTCATGGGAAGTCTTCCCAAATTTGGGATCAGCTTTGAATCAACCTGAGATTTTTGTTTCGTACTCGAAATGAAGGGAAATCTCCAATGTTTGTTGACTCCCTGTGGCAAGCAAACTAATTAGTCTTCACAAAGAACAATTATGTTTCCCTTTACCAAAAACGTTCCATTCCTTTTCAACCAATACTTGCTACAGTTGAATTTGCAAAATTTGGGGGGATCTACTGTAAATAATTGTAGATACATAAAGTTTTTGACATCCGTGATGACAACTGAAATAGCATAGTTTTGTAGCTCCTGAAAGAATCTAAGGGAGGCATGGTAGACCGTACCTTTTTGAGATGCCTGACTGCCATCCATCCATTGGCCATTGGCAACCCTCCAAACTCATCACAGTCTTGGGCATCATCAAAACTCAACACCACTTGAACACTTTTCACTTCTCCAATTCAGAAACCTTGACCTCACCTTTCCAATTTTTTCCCCTAAATTATTTGCGTCACTCGTGTCATTGTGGCACAGGTCGACCCCTCCACAGGCACCTGAAATTGTTGCACAAAAGGTGCATGGTGGCATGTTTTCACGCGTCGTCCGTGGTCGCGGTAGAACAAGGGGTAGAGGTTTGGCAAGTTGGCAAGACATTTGTTCGTAATTATCATATTTCACATACCACGAAGATTTGATGCATTTTTTCATGTACTGTATCGACTTTCACACACTTAATATATATATATATATAAATATATATAAATATAATACTCAGGCTCAAGTTGGCGTACTTTTCTAAAATGTCATACATGTATCAATATCGGATACCCCCCACAAACAAGGTTTGTTGCTCCTATCTTGAGATGTTTTTTGGAGGATCCATTTGGTACCAGGATTTCCCTCGAAGCAAGAAACTGGCAATTCAGATTCAGATGAAATCATGTTGAATCTGAATCTCATTTTTAAATTAGAGCCTACTTACATTTAAGGATTATTTCCAGTTCTTATCTTCCGGGATGCCGACAGAAAGGTCCAATTCAAAAGGCAATGTAGGATGCTGAAGCACACAGATACCTCGTGTATAGGGTGAAGCCCGAAGCCCTGAAGGAAAAAGAATGTTCCCTCCAGATGTGAGAGGAGCAGCCATGATGTACAACAAACAAAAGGAGTCAAGGTTTTGATTGATCAATCCTTGAAAAACCTGCTATTAAACTCCACCTATTGTTTTTGTTTGTTGATTTTTCTCAGCAATGCAAAGCAGTAAGCATCACCAGGATTGTTTTTCATTAGTTTAAAAGTTTAGATCGTCCGATGTTCTTCAAATGTTTTTAGATGATCATTCTTAAGCTCCACTGTCCACTATGAGGGGAACTTCTTTTTAATCAACGATCGATTTTCACAACTTGGAGAAGAAACGGCTGCCAGGTGCAATTCCAGCCTAAAGCTTGTCAAGTGAACCAGGACGTTTTGGCTGCCAGCTTTGATGCAGGGGGAGATGCATGAGGCATGATGGATGATCATGATGGTGATGATGAGGATGATGATGATGATGATGATGATGATGATGATGATGATGATGATGATGATGATGATGATGATGATATATGATGATGATATATGATGATGATATATGATGATGATATATGATGATGATATATGATGATGATATATGATGATGATATATGATGATGATCATATTTGATGATATATGATGATGATCATTTTTGATGATGGTCATATATGATGATTATCATATATGATGATGATCATATATGATCATGCAATTGTCGTGTGGTTTTGCAGCATTGAATGCTGTAGTCATGATGGCTGCTTGCAATACAAAGAGGCCTGCAAACCTATACATTGGAACATATGATCCTGAACCAAATTCAGCAATGAACAAACAGTTTAACTTTTCAACATTTGACACCACAAAACTCATGGGGTTGAACCAAGGTGGACATTTCTTGCTTGAATTTTCACACAACCACCTTCCTATACAAAAGTTGCTCCAGGAAGCCACGCTAAAGGCAGACTTCCATGCCTTGTTAGAACTAGTTGGTGCCAAGGTGCTTGTGGTATTGATGGGTCGTGGTGGTTTGAGGGCTAAAGATTCAACAAGGGGTTCTTTGAATGGAAAACCCCCCAAATTTGCTGGTTAAAGATGATGTTTTCTAGGTGGTGGTTTCAACTATTTTTTATGCTCATCCCTATTTGGGGAAAGACTCCAGTTTGACTACTGTAATATTTTTCAGATGGGTTGAAACCATCAAGTAGTTTTAGTAAAAATGTTCCATTTATTTAATATAGTGTCATTGGTTTCCCTGATTGCCTCTCAATTTTGGATTTTGGTTCGGAACATGTAGGAGAGAAGGGTTTGGTTGTGAATTGCTATAGCACTGCTTACCCGTGTGGGACCACAGGAATTTGTATCCAAAAGTATTTGCACGGCCCTGTACGTAAGGGCAACAAGGTGGTACATACCACCTGGCCATACCTGGCCCACGTGAAGGGAAACTCAGTACTTCTTCTTTTCAGGTATACACAAGTTAGGTCATCTAGATAGCGTTCCGTACCTACTTGTTCTTACCAGAGCAGCATTATCCTCCCTTAAAACTGTATATCTCAACATTTTTCAGATTTTTTATCGACATATACACACATTTGATTGTAGATCATCAAAAAACCAAAGATGTCATCTCGAGATGATCAGATGACAGGCTGCGGCACGATTCTCCTCTTTCCAGCAGTGTTTCCGGAGGGTCACTTGGACCAACGTCCTTGAAAGGTGATTCAACAGGGACCCAAGGAATGGTAGGCCTTACATTGAATCGTTAAGTAAGTACGCACCCGAAGTTTAACAGTTCGCCCCTGAAAAATGGGTGGTTGCAAAAAGAGACTATATTTCTATTAGGAATTTGGAACTTTTCAGGGGGTTATGTTTTTAACTTTGGGGAGGTAGGTCTTTGCATATTTTTGTGAGGCATCATTGGAAATCTACCTCTTTTTCATGTGTTTTGGTTGGGTTGGAGCTCAGACTACTTTTTGTTGGAATTGGTTAGTGGTTAGTGGTTCGCCCCTCAAGGGCTGAGTTGTTTATTTTTTTGTTGGGTTGATGTGGTTGATGCATTCAATGCATTCAGCATCCTTTGGAGTTGTTTTTTTGTGTTTTTTTTCCTTTTTAGATTTTTGGTGTTGAGATGATCTGTGTTTTTTTGACATATATGACGTACGGCATGTGATTCTTTTTGCATCATCCGTATCAGCTGGTTGTCAACTGGAGATTCGTCCAATGGATTTGGTGGTATGGCCTGGTGGTTGGTCATTTGGAACGGAGTCTCATTTTTTCTCATTGGCAACCTTCCCTAGATATCAGTGTGAATGTGCCTTAATTTGCAAATTGTCACTTGACACTTGATGTATTGCATGTTGTTTCCATCATTGAGCAAAAGCACGACTCACAATATCACTATCTCATGCTATTGAAGAACAATCACATCAGCAACAAAAACATCATTAATCAAAATCAAACAGCACACCTTTGCCTCAAACACGCCCAGTTGGATACGGATTCCAATGGCAAGGCAGGGCTTGGCTGCCTCTCCAACGGTGATTATATTATAGTTTTGAATAATTTGGACATGTTTGGGTGTTGTTATTGCAGGAATATACATATTGGTTCTCAATAGAAACATGTACTAGTGGGATTGTGAATCTCTAAACATTCTTCAACAACACCGGTTTTCATATCCTGAGTTCCCGCCATTTACCCGGCAATGCAGGAGGGAAAAAGGGCAGCAAGACGTACATATTGTTTGCAGTATTGGATTTCAGCCTAAGGTTCATCATGTTGTTGTTGTTGTTGTTGTTGTTGTTGTTGTTGTTGTTGTTGTTGTTGTTGGTGTTGGTGGTGGTGCTGGTGCTGGTGCTGGTGCTGGTGCTGGTGCTGGTGCTGGTGCTGGTGCTGGTGCTGGTGCTGGTGCTGGTGCTGGTGCTGGTGCTGGTGCTGGTGCTGGTGTTGCTGCTGCTGCTGCTGCTGCTGCTGGTGTTGCTGGTGTTGCTGCTGCTGCTGCTGCATAATTCCATACCCACACGTTAGTGTGTTTGCTTGCATGTGTTTTGTTTTCTCTTTTTTTGTTTGTGATGATAGTCGTGTTATGACGTATCTAAATTGCAAAGTTCCGTATTCGTGTAAATAATGAATATACATCTACGAAACCTGTTCAACCAAGAGTCAATTAGCAGAAATGGTTCGCCTTTTACTGTTCCAGACACATCTCCACAGGTAGAAGCTTGACTGAGTTCATGTTTGTACATGAGTACCTTTATGCCGAAATGTCACTTGGGGAAATATGTTTGTCATTGAATAGTATGAATCAACCCAAGCCACCATTTCAACATTGATTGACGGATTTGTTTCGGAACCTGCGCATTTCCGTTCGCCTTTCGGACAAGCCGTCTCAGCCGTGGATGCAGGATGTTGGCACTTGTTGGCCACCATGGAAGTGTCAGGACGTTCATTTGAAATTAATGGCATGCAAAAAACATGAAGTTATAGATACAAGAAAAACGTAATTGGATTTTTGAGTTTACTTCTTTACAAGCAAAAACAAAACAGATCACCATTCAACTGCTTCTTGCCTTCTTCGTTTGATAGCATCCCTTCCCCAGTACCCTCGTGGTGCAGTCGTTGGCGGCTGAAAAAAATCGCCGGATGGCGGCCGACCACGATGGCACCGATGGCGGTGAAGGTGTGACCTTTAGCACGGATGAAGAGACACCGATTGCAGAAACCAGTCAAAGCAACAAGATGCGGGACGACGTGCAGATGGAATGGATCAGCCTTAGACGTGAGCTGATGGACTTGCTTGACCGCAAGGCAGGGTGAAGGTCAACAACAAAGGGTGGCAGAATTAGATCCCATAAAAAGAAAGGAAACCGGATCAAAAATGGAAGTTGGTGGGGCTCGTAGTGGAAACAAAAATCTATGTGTTTCTGATTTTTGTTGATAGGTTTTGCATTCACTCAGCCTAGAACTTTAAAAGCCAAAACATTTGTCACTGTTGTTTTTGAGGTTCAGATTTTTAATTTCTTTTGGATGAGATGAAAAAAATATAGTAAAAGATATTTAAAACAACTCCGGTTTTTCCCCCCCTTCCAGATCGCGGTTTCAAACTTGGTCGGCTCCAACTTGTTGAACTTTTTGATGTTTCTTTGACCTGGAAGATATCCACCTGAAGTTTTGGAAAATTGGGTGCTTTCCAGGCAGTTTTTTGGATGTTTTTGGTAGATACACATGTATTTGTTTAATGTCTTTTTGTTTAGAACTGCCAAAATGATTCGATAGGTAATGGTTGTGGAGTCTGTGGAACAGCCACCTCACTGTTTTGTAGAAATTACTCAGATGGTATTGTTTCACAACGCAGGGTGTAAAATCTTGCATTGTCCAGGAAGAGAAGATTCAGCGGTTGATCGAAAGGACACTTGGAATTATTCGGTTATGTGTGTAGCACTTGTCATTGCACATGTGCTTGTTTTGTATTGAGATATGCATCAAGATGCACAATGTGGGCCTTCCGTATCCATGATCCATTCACAGTTCTTTGGTTTACACAGCCTACACACAGACCCCAATGTGCATGTATCCGAGGTATCATATGCTTGCATTTAAAATTGAAAGCCCTGTCTAAGAAAGACAGCAACAACAACATCCGCTTTTTTGTGTTTCGGTTTGTTGATTGTTACGTAGCCTGAACTTAAACCAATGACATTGGGGAAGCAATTTCAAGAGCTGAGAATGAGGGATATTTTTTTCTGATCAGGCAGGTTTGTCGTGTTCCGACCAGCCTATGGCACGACAGGTAAATTGATGATTACATAAGCAATAGGGGTGACATTCAGTGCAAACCCAATAGCACTTTTTCTTAGAGATGTTTTTGGGTTGAAATTTCTTGCAAACCCAGAATTTCGTATAGCTGATGGAGTAAACATGCTTATCACTGATCGAACCTTAGATGTTTTTGGAGCTATTGCAACATATTTGTCAAAGCTCGGTGTTTTGCTTGTTTACACCCCTCGAAACTGACTTGAAACCTCAAATCATTTTTGTAGAACAATCAATTCATCTTCCAAATCTTCACGTTCCATGTTAGTTTGTGGTTTGGACACGACTGAGGATTCCATTGCCGCAACCGCCTGGTGACAAAGATTCTCAGTCCAGCTTTCTAATGCCACGACAGCGCCTTGGTTTTGTTGTGACAGCCAAGGGTCTTTGAATCAAAGAACCCCCAAGTTGGTTTTGGTGCAACCGTTGCAGGGGGTGAGAGTGTGAGACGGTTTGCACTTCCTCCTGAAAGTTAAAGTTATGAATTGAAGTTATCATAGATGTTTCAATATGTTTCATGTCCAAAATGACGTGTTTTTTTCCGGGCACTTCTTGGGATCGATCAGATTCCACCGGACGACAAGTCTCAGATCTCCGAGCCGACATTGACATGTGCCACTCAGGGCAAGTGAAGAATCGAATATTTCGATGCCTGACTTTCTGAAGGCAGACCACTGGGAGGTCATTGATTCATACAGTCCAGCCTTTTCATTTGTGACGCTGCAAGGCGGTTTCGGCGGCCCTTGGCCCAACACAGTTTGTTGTGTTCACAATATGCGCCAAAAAAACACTTAAACGAACCGCAGTGATCGTTTTACGCATGTGAATGTGAATATATGGCATGTTGATGCGATCTGCGATCGTTCATGTTCATCTCTATCATTGTTGTCCTCATCGCCACCATCATCATCATCATCATCATCATCGTCGTCGTCGTCGTCATCATCGTCTTCGTTGTAGTCGTCCTCCTTCTCCTCATTATCATCATGATAAGAATAATAATCACCATCGTCATCATAGTCATCAGCATCATTGTCATCATTGTCATCATCATTATGATCATCATCATCATCATCATCATCATCATCATCATCATCATCATCGCCGTCATCATCGCCGTCATCATCATTGTTGTCAGTATCGTCATGATAAGTTCTCAGTTTGTACCTTTGTTCATATGTATGTTCATCACCTTCATTTTCATCCTCCTCCTCATTGCCATCATCACAATCCGAGTACCACATTTTACTCTTCTCACCATTACCGTGGGGACCGGGAGGATACACAAGGAGACAAGCCAGAAAGTGAAGCAGAGATGCTTGGCTTTTCTTTTGCGGGGAGGGGCGTTCCCTTGTTGAGATGCCAAAATCTAGGTCCAGAGCCCCAATATTTGACAAATCCTTCAAGCCAAAAAAAGACGTGCGTCTTTACTGTCAGGTCATGAATCATGAAAATAGGAAATTGTAATTTACCCCGGACCCCAGATGTTCAGATGGATGATGGTTCACCATATTTCACTTAAATTGCAAATCACCATTAAGATGCTGTGCCTCACCAAGCAGACAAACAACTTTAGATGGATTGTTTATTTCGAAGTAGGAGTTGCACCATCACCAATGGAATCATGGAATTTGTTTGTTGCAAACATCAACAGAAGATATTTTGTTGACTGGGAAAATAAAGTTGTAGGTATATAAACATCCTAAACCCCAAACCCTAAAACCCAACAACAAACAAAGGTTTTCCAAAAACAAAAGGTTGCCTCAAGGCATTGGCCTCTGAAACGAAAGATTGGCAACCACGAAAAATCCAAGTGATTTTCCAAGTCACCAACCTGGGTTTAACCCAAAGAATCGTTTAAAAAGATATGTTCCCTACATCAACTAGTCAGTAACTATAGCTGCTATGGTGTCATGGCGGGACCGGCGGCCGCGGTCGTTGTGTTTCAGTGGATCCTACGAAAAAAATACAGAGTTTTGAGGCGATTGGTATCCTTGAAAGAAGAGTGAACTAGACATTGATACTTGGGAAGCGATCTGAAGCTGGGGATTATTTAGTATTACTTTGAATCTAGGTGGTGGCAACTCAAACATTTTTTATTTTCACCCCTATTTGGGGAAGATTTCCAATTTGACTCATATTTTTCAAAGGGGTTGAAACCACCAACTAGTTATCATATATGTTTGACACTGACTTTCGTTTTATATAAATTTACCCTTTACATATTTTACAGGATTTACATTATTGACTCGGTGGTGTATTTGCCAGATGAAAGTGCCTTTGCAAGTTCCCGTTCGGTGCCAGGAAGACGGCGAAGTTCGCTTCTAAAGCCACTTCTGGAAGAACTTTCAGGAAGGAAGTTGGGAAAACAAAGTGACTGATTTACTGATTGGTTGGAGCTGGCAGGATTTTTTTTGGGAGGTATTCACAATCAAAAATTGTATCCGAAATTGTCAAGCTGAAAACATGCCGAGGTTTTTTTCAGTTCGGACTTTCCGAAAATTCCAAAAATCACATGGGTCCTCAGATCAGATAGGGACCCAGGACATCTAGCGAAACCTTCCCAACTTACCGCACCGCGGCATGGCCAACTCGGCCTTTGCCTCGGGGGACCTCCAGGCAAGAGAAAGGCTTACGAAGATACATCCACAGGGGCACCCATTTGGGGATGTTTGTGGACTCGATGGGTTTTCGTTCCTTGGATTCCGCAAGTTTGATATGTTGCGGCCATGGCAGATCAATTTTCAAGTTTTGAAGTAATGCCAGTGTGAAGTTGTTATATACATCCTTCTATTGATTTGTCCTTCTTTGTTATTTAGATATATTATTTCATTTCTGTTCATGTGTTCTTAGGTGTTGCCAGTTTACATGTAATTAGCCATTCTTGTGACTTAAGTTCAACAATGGCCTGCTACAAATGAAAAGTCACATCAAAGTGTAGATCAACACGTGTTCCCTGCAATTCGCCCACCAGACTTGCAAGGTGCGAAAGTTGTTTGATACCACGTTTACATCCCCGTGTTGAAGTACTGTAAACGATGCTTCGTTTGAAGAGGCATTTTTTTACATTCCAAAAAACAGAGAAGGAATCAACAACGTTTTCTTGTTTAGAGCGTGTTGGTTTGGAAAGCTTCCCTCCCTCCCGGCTAGAAACCGTTGTAACGTGAGACTGATGGACACAATGGTAGTATTGGGTATGGTAGTCATTAAGCTAATACTACTAATATACCCTCCAGGGAACTAACACATCCCACCTTGGGAAAAGGAAAATCATCTTCAAAATGCCATTTTTGGGGGATATGTTAGTTCCCTGGAGGGTAATTGTGTTGATTGTCCTTTTGTTTTGGGGGGAACCATGTTCAGGTTCCTTTAGTTGGTCCCTCAGTGTCGAAATTCAGCGTACGCACCAACTACCAAAGATTGGCGCAAAACTGCCAGAATTACATCCTGAAAACTAAACATCACATAGGAAAATCACCATGTTTAATAGGAGATACATCTTCACATTATTGTTGTTATTCTATTTGTCATGTTTTCTTTTGGGGGGGGTGTAATATCAATCAATTATTCAATTCAAATTCCAATTCAAAGATGTTTATGATAGCACATGAATGAACAAACAAATATGGATGTTTCCAAAAATAGTGGTACCCCCAAATCATCCATTTTAATAGGGTTTTCCATTATAAACCATCCATTTTGGGGTACCCCTATTTTTGGAAACACCCATCTCAAGTCTGGGTCAATCATGTCAATCATCTGAAGGTGGATGGCTGGAAGGTGCTATCACCAAGGTGCCGAGAATCTCGATGTGGACCCGAGAAACGGGGCGGTTTTGTGGCTTTTCGCTATGTCTGAAATTCCTATGTTTGAAATGGTTTTGAACAACTTCTCAACACCAAATATAGCTGCATAGCTCTTCTTTTGGATTTTTTTGCTGGACATTTTCGTTTGATTGATGGTTGATTATATAATACCTTTTTGTTTGAGGGGTGCTGGTCAAGAGGTGTAAAGAGTACCAGGTAAACGGTAAGCGGTAAGCACCATTTCGACATGCACAGTCACTCACGCAGCGTTTGTGCACCATCCAAACAATGGCACCCAAGCCGGGTGCATCCGCGCTTTAAATGACTTGGTTTTGGAAGTGCTTGGCGATTTTTTATGACAGATCCCCAAGCGTTCCTTTTTACATCATGCCTTTTGTAGGACTGTAACTCATTTGCTCCCAAGAATTTGAAAATTGTGATCCGCTGCACAGGTGGAATACTTGCAAGGCCTTCAGGAACCTCCTCGCACTGGTTGTTTAGCGCGAACCGTTGATTCCTCTACCTTCCAGTTTGTGCCATGGCAATCCAGAAAGTACCAGCCGCAGTGTTAAACAAATGAAGCAGATTATTTGGGTGAAGAAGAGGACATGAATACAACAACTAATTACAAGGAATACTATGGTATAGATTCTATAGATAGACTATATATACAGACCTCAGGTTGCAAGATTCAATAGACCAGTTAAAAACAAAAGCTTGTTTGGTTAGACAAACACCGTTAGGTCATTCGGTCCCGGATATGGTCACGATGATGAGGATGAGGGTGAACCTTTAACTTCTTTATGATTCATGATAGTCCTTATACTCCTTAACTTATACAAGTAACCCAGTAAGCCTTTGCGCAAATACATGCGGTGTGAACTCAACGCTGACAAAGATTTGCGAAAGTTTAATCACTCATCCAAAGTATCATGAAAAAACAAGCAGGGAAACTGGAAAGTCACCATCCAAAACTACCAGTTTCACCATCCAAACCTACCACAATTACTCATCCAAAACTCTCAGTTCCACCCTGAGTTGTGTACCGTTGTCATCCTTGCCAATTGCTTCACCTTGCTACTCTCAGCGTTTCTTGGCAGGTGAAGTGGAACCGTAAGGAGGTTTGGATGGTATCCATTTTTGATAGGTCTAAAATGGTGAAACCTGGTGAGGCAAAACATATGGTCCTGATCTATGTTAACTGTTTTGTTTGAACCACGGAGTGGTTTTGAGTTAAGAAGAAGAGGTTGGAACCTCCCCCGAGTCAAAATCCGATTGGTCACTTGGTGGATCTCCTTTGTATTTTGGATGATTTTGGTGGATGTTGCTCAACCACATCTCAACCACCAAATATGAACCATGTGGATGCCACCAAAATATGAATCATTGGATGAATTGAATCTGATTCTCATTGAAGATTGAATCATTTGACGTTGGAGCTGGACTGCAGCTGAAACCGCTGCAACCCTCCTGCGTCACTGCCACTACGACATGCGTCCCTCAGATTTTTACGAAACGACACGATTATGTAAAGGCAACCCCACAAGGAGTCACATGTTCCACTTCTATGATTCTTGGAATTCAAGGGGGTGCCCTTCTTATCAAAAGTATACAGTCTACTGTCTATAGATGTTACCAGCACATAATTCTGAAAAATTGGGATGCTTAAAGCCCACTTGGCTGGATTTTGTCCATAGAGAGTAGCAACAGTATCGCTTTTGACTTTGAGGGTATCCCAGTGCCAGGATTCCACTGACATGATGCTCTATGTTCATTTTTTGTGGATGGCATCCATGATGAATCTTCATTAGTTCCACTCCTTTTTTTTGGCACTGGTATGCACACAAAAAAGAGTATATCAGAATATACATTCGGCCCTGTAACCATTGCTTTGGTACTCCACACAGCCAAGTTCATTTTTTTTCCATAAGGATTTCCAAGCCAAACCCAGCAACGGCACCGAGATTTCAAGGCACTTGTTTACCAAGGAATTGGTCCATGGAACACCAGAGCTTCGATATTCCATTGTATCTCCGAGTCATGGACCTGCCACTTGGGAAGAAAAAACTGTTTTGTTGGGGGGGTCTGAAGCTAGGTGTGTTGGTTTCAACCCAATAGAGTAGGGGTTTATATAGACCCATAATAAGGATTTTCTAAAAGGGTGGGATTACCATCCCCAATATAAGGAGACAGTTTAGGCCATAGATGTTGGTTTCAAGTTTCAAATATTTTATAGTTTTACCCCGAACCTGGGGAAATGATCCAATTTGACGAGCATATTTTTCAACTGGTTTGAAATCACCAACTAGTGAAGCTACTCCAGACTCCAGCCAGCCTCTTTTGGTTTTTGCGGCGTTTTTGAGGGTTGATGACAAGGTGCTGGAGTATTTCTCATGGAAAGAGCAGGCATTTTTCACAAAGTGAGGGAGCTGCATTATGAATGGATAATCGATTATGCTTTTTGGCTTTCTAGAACTTATAGGTTTTCAGGGATAAAATGTGATAAGCTAATATGAAGGGGAGTTGAACAACGCAAAGTTACTTGTTGAGCCAGCTGGATCCAAGATGGTTCTCGTGTGTATCCATTTTTTGTTGAACCAAGAAAGCTTCAACACAGTTGGATGGTATTCCCGCGAAATGCTACACATAAATGTTCGATATAATCATACAGTACAGTGCAGTAGTGAATCATTTATGTATCAAGAATCAAGAGGATTACGATCATGTACATTTGATTATGCATATTATTACTAAGACTTTGAAAATTGTTGTTATTTAGTTATTCATATGGTTAGAGAATGAATGTTCCATGTGCCAAAACTGATGTTGCTTTGAGGTCCTTCACCAGCTTCTATGCTCCTCGGACTGGAAAGTTAACCCTGTTTGTTTACTACCATGCTTGGTAGTAGACAAACATTAGATGACTCTATTGCATTGTATGTATTGGCTAAATTTGGTATTGAAATGGCGTCTCCAAGATAAGTAGCCGAAGCCTGCCCGGAAAAAAAAGGGTGGAACAATGGTGAGATTGTTTTTTTTGGGTGCCATTTGACCAAGCATACTTTCTGTACATGGGGGATCAAAACGTGCATGATGGTCTGAACCTCGCAACCATCAGAAGTTCAACTAAGTGTACTATGCCAGGTTTCAATCAGAAATCCAAATTCATTGAATTTCAACATCCCTCGACTCCCAGCACTTTTTTCAGATCCCAAACATCGTGATTGTCCGGAGTTTTTTGGGGGGAATCCAAAGCCTGGACATGAAAGACACCGAACTGGCCAAAGGTAATCGAACTGATTCTGAAGTTGATCGTTCATAGGCGCGGACGTCGGGTCTTCTGGATAATGTTTTTTTGTTTCCCCAAGCAGCTGCCATCAGCAACTGTTGGCTGAAATCCACAGTTTTTTGGGGGTCCCACTTTTTTTTGGGGGGGGTTTTCGACTTTGGTGGGGGAAATATTTACCAATCAGGAAAATGAAATGCCTTGTGACGGATTGATGTTAGATGATGTTAGTGCGGGTGGAAAAAACCAGAGGTCCCATCGTGATCCAACAGCTGGCCCGCCCCGATGATGCAATCCCTGAAGCTAACATAGCCTCTGCCAGGAAACCATCCAAAAACGGAAACTATAGTCTTCCAACCATCCATTTTCAGTTGCTACGTCAGTTTCAGGAAGGTTTTTTTTTTGGTAATCCATGGGGGACCATTTCCGGACATTTTCCCAGGCACTATTTCTTTTGGCATCATGATTGGCGATGGAATGTTTTCGTGCCTCGGATTGTGTTCGGTTGAAGGGCGGGGATGGGTCAAGTTTTTCCAATTGGCAGACCCTACCAAACCCATTGGCCCATTGGTGTGTCATGATCTTGATTTTCCAGCCAGCAATTTTGAACGGTCTTGACTATTGTAGATGGTATCCGCGATGGTGAATTTAATGTGCCTGAATTGAATCTATTACATCAGTACCTCCCAAAGAATGCATCATGTGACCATGTGCAAAAATCATGTTTACACGACATGTTTTCAACTTCAAACAAATTGTCACGTAGACTGTGGATGTGTTTCATGATTTTGTTTCATGCATGGAAAAGATTGTCATGAAAAAAACTTCGGGATCCAACAGGTAGCTCTACCGATGTACCAGCAAAAATCAGCAACATGACATGAAACTCATTTTGGTTGTTTTTTGTTTCCTGCCCAGTTGGACAAATTTTGTCAAGGCTTTTTTTGTCCGAGCCCTTTGGATTTTTTGTGGCAACTACTTTCATGTTGGATGTGTTTTTGCTAATATCCTGATTCTTTCATGATCAGGAGGTCACGAGGGATCAGTGTTGCAGTTCTTTTTTGCCAGTGTCTCTAGAAGCGACATATTTTGTACCCAACCATTGCACAATCTCAAAGTTGAAACAAATTTAAACTGGAGTAAATTCATTTTGTTTTCGGGGCAACAAGCTCAAGAATTGGAGCCTTTTAAAACTTATTGCTTCAGGACTTTGTATTGGTGATTCTGGCAGTGCAAGAACAAGTCTTCGAATACATGGCCTCTCAAAACGTCACGCGCGCCTTTGATCTTGAAGGGATGTTGGCAGCAGCCTTGGATGTTGGCCTTGGCGGGTTGGAGATCAAAAAGGTGACCGGGAATCACCCTTTATCTTGGCTTTTAAGATTTTTCGGTTATAGCAAAATGCAGCAGTGGATACCTAGTATTGGTATAAAAGAGATCTTATAACCCAGGGGTTATTCTGTCCAGAACGAATGCCATAGCACATTAACAGGAGTCTGGGTGACAACATTGTCATGGATATCCTAAGTTTATGCAATGTGGATTCCCATTTTCTGGGTGCCAAACCTTATTACCCTCCCAAAAGTTTAACATGATTCACCTCAGAAAATGGCGCCAAAAAGGCATAGGAGATTCCGCCTTTGAAAAGCATCATTTTATGGTTCCAGCCGTTCAACTCGGTAGCTTTTCACAGCCAAATTTGTGGTGAAAAACGGTGCTGCACAATCGGGTTTGGTGTTGCCACAACATGTGACAACCTTTTTTAGTAAAAAAAAATGAAGTTCTGGAAACCTGGTGTTTTCACTAAACACCCTTTTTTTTTGACAACTGTTATATGGTGAAAACAGCAGGACAAAGAAAGTTCATCTTGGAGAGATGCCATGTCCCACTGAACTACAGGATCTGTCAAGGGAATCACCGCTGTTGGATGGAGTCCCTTAACTTGAGCATGTGCCCCTGGAACCAAGGTATCTCCTACATGCGTTCGCTGCGCTTAGTGCGGGTCTCACGCGTCTTACGTTTGCTGCGGGCCATTCGGGTGATTCGTGAGCTGCGGATGATGGTCTTCTCAATCATGAGTTCACTGAATGTGACTGGGCTATTTGTTGGAATCTTGGAGCTGGTGATATTCAATGCAAGCAGCACTGTAACTTATATCAGTGACTATATCATATATGTACTGCATCATGATGACTAATCGTGTTCATGTGCAACGTTGCATCCATGAATGGATAGGCTGGATAGGTGCATTTGGAGAGAGAAGATGGGGGGAGAGGCACAAATCAATGTCTTGCTCTACGTCAGCTCTTTGAAGTGATTTTCTCAATTCTGCAAAGACATGTCATGGTCCAGCGGGAAAGGTTACATGGAAGCTGAAAATGTCATCCATCTCAAGCAAAGGAACAATGAGGATATATCAATTCATCACCTCTTTGGAAAACTCAATCACTTTAGGAGTTTAGGAGCATTTTTAATTTCATATCTAATTCTAATGAATCAAATATTTGTTTGCTGAACTTTTTTGAATACATCAAAACACTTCCATTTTCCACCTTAGGCACTGTTTTGGTGCTTAGTGCCTTGGCATTTTTGTTGGGAGGCTTCAGTGTGATCCACACAAGAACTTAACTAGCGACCCTCCAGGTGATCACCATTCCCCTTGAAAAAGGTTGTCATATTTTAGATGCGCCGGATTTCACTGGTGAAGCTGGCCCCAAGTGTTTGGCTTCATTTATGTTAAAGGAAAGATTCAGAAGTCGGACTTTTAAAACTGGAGATTGGGATTGAATGGGGCAGGTTCAGTTTTAATGTCTGACCTTCATGGTTTGTAAAGTTACCTATGACTCTATGACCTTTATGTATCCTGTGATGTATTGGGAATGATTGAACGAAATTTGCCCAAACGTAGTTATATGATATGCCATGCATGGAACATATCCCAAAACACTAGGATTTTTTGGTTTGCTGAAGTTGTGTTGTTGAGAACAAACAGTTCATGTTGGAGAGAGTTGATCATTTGTTGATATTGTTGTGGGAGCAGAGTTTGCCACGTACTATATACATCACTGTGGCCGTTTTTCTCCGTTCTTATGAACATCATGTTTGGAAAGGTCTAAGGGTGTGCCAGCGCCTGTGACATGTCTTTTTCAGAAACTTGAAGGTTGAAGATTCATCCAGCTACACAAAAAATGCCACATAGCACCGCTATCCGCTATTCCTAGGTCTTGGTGTCTTTGGTGATTTGTGTCTTTGCCCTCTTCTTCTTGCAGATTTCCACAGACTACTTGATCTTAGACAAAGATTCCATCGAACCTGATGCACGCCGAAAAATTGGAACCATGGGAGCCGGGACCACGGGAGCCGGGATGGCATATGATGGCATCTCAAGTTTGATGTCGATACTTCTCAGATTTCGATCCCATGAACCCTGAGTCCACGCTGAGGAAGTGTTTCAAGAATTCATGCGACGTTTTGGGTCTTTGGACAAGACGATGCAGACTCTTTACTTGGTTACTTGGTTGAAATGAAAATCCGTTGGCAGCATGCAAAGGATGAATTTACTCAACTATTAGGGGGACCGGGTATAGATAGAGGCAGTGATTTTTGTTTGTTGAATTCAAATTGTCCAAGAATTAAACATAGCATAATGGAAACTGGTCGCTGCAGTCGATGTTCGTTGATGGAGTTGAGACTTTTGACTTAAAGTGCCAGTGTTTAGCTGGCACGGCATAGCGAAAACAAGGATCAGACCTGGTGTTGAGTCAGGTGGTTGAGCTACCATGTCAACCACACAACTCCAGCATAAGTACTCCGAGTCGCAAGAGATATCGAGATACTAATCTAAAAATACTGATTTCGGTACAGGCAGTTGCCAATTGGCTTACATATTTCGATGAATGTATTACTGTATTGCATTTATTGTGATATGGAGGGATTCTACATCGGAAAGTCCATCAGACATACTGTTTCTGACACAAGGTTGGGTAGATAGATGATTGCCATTTTCCCGCGGGCGATTCTTAATTTTTCTCTATGTATCTTGGGGTATGTATTTAAGATTATTTAAGTACTCTCCTTACATCAAATGTAACCTGAAAAACAACATTGTTTTTGTCCATGTTAGTAAAACCCTGTGAACAGTCTATGTTAGTGTTTTCCTGGGAATCCAAATTTGTAAACAGGCGATGTTAGCGAAAACAGGTTTCAAGACCCCGTGCAATGAATCTTCACATGTCCCAGACCTAACAGTGGCTATCTTAGGGTTTCTTTCTGTGTAAATTGCTAACGTAAACCGTTCCCAAAGCTCCCGAAGATAGTCTATGTTAGCTTCCCGGTGCAACCAAAATTCATGAACAGTCCAGGCTAGTGATTTCCTGATAGCCCAGGGTTTTGCTCTTACCCTATATTCCCCAATAATAGCCTCCTCTTGCACGGGCCATGTAAGTGCTGGCTGATTTATGTTAACGGGGTACGTTTGATGCTGGGAGTGTATGTCTCTCTCTATGTTTATATCCATTTCCATTTGTATATATTAATTATTTATATACGTTATATAGATATAAATATATATATATATATATTCTATGTATACATATAGCGTGTACCCTATGTGTGTGACCTATTTGTTTGTTTTTTTTCCCATGGGAGTCTACCATGGGAGTCAGGGGTTTTTACCGTAATTCAGGCAACCACCGGTGGCTTCGACTGGGAGGATGCCTTGAGATTGGTCGGCCAAGCAGGGCAAGGAGAGAGGGCACAACAACCGAAGAACATCAACAAGGGAAACAGCAAACAATCACAACAACAGCAACAAGAATCACCAAAAATAATCCAAACAAACATCAACAGACAACAATTGAGAAGCAAACAACTAAACAACAAAACAACATATGGTTTACATGTGACAACCTTCAACAACGTTTTTGTTGAAGGGCGTCATTTTTCGGGAAAGACTTCAAATCGTTGACCCTTGGTGGAAACTGCTCCGGAAGGGTGGTAAGTTGTATCGAAGATGTGCAACTTTCATGCGACTTGGAGATGGCAGCCTACACATTTCCTGGAACAGAAGAAACAAACCCTTTTCACCACCAGAAAAAAAACCCTTAAGCATAGGCATTGGTTCGTTGCAAGCTGTAGTTGTTTAGATGACTTGACTTGGGTTTGGGGACAACCAGGAGGAACATGGGCATTCCTTTTCTATATCGAAGCTTGTGCAGCAGTAAAAAGTGCTAAAACTCCCAATGATTCCCAAGCGCCACCTAGACACGGATAATGGGAATATAGCTGAATGGCTGCAAAATATCAGGGAGATTTAGTTGTTCTACGCATTGGGGGTGCCCAAGTGGGCTCCTATTTGGGCAGTTGTTGGTGTGCGAATTGACATTTTTAGAGGCGCTGCTTGCCTTAAAAGAGAACCTGAAAAACAAGATTCTGTAAAGATTCAGAGCAGCCTCCCCCTTTCGAACTTTGTCTTCTCATGTCTTTTCCCAATCTGACCACATTTCGGATTTGTTTCATAACATGATTGCGCAACTGTACTTGTTTGTCTTTTCAATTTTATGTTTGTCGAGTTTGTGTCCAGCACACTGTTGGAGTTCACAAGACTGAACTGCATCATGCAGCAGTAAGATATCACCTGTTTGCTTACCCATACGTTGGGTGTCATTACACTGGCCTCAGGATGCCAGATAATGCCGTTCTAGTTTGGAAGCAAACATGTGAGTCCCAACGTATTGATGCGCCTTGCTAAAAGAAATTCATGTTATGGTACCTTCAACACATTTGCCAACGTATTTGATCCAAAGTTTGGAGGAACGTTGTTTTTAATTCAAGGGCCAAGGGTTTTGATGGTTATCAATCTGTTTTAGTTAGTAAATGGGGACATGTAGGAAACACTTCTATTGCAACAACAAAAAAACGCAACCTAGGCGTTCTTTAATTTTGCGGTGTTCAATGAGACTTGGCCGCAAGCATGTTGGTCAAAGCCGGTTCTTGATGTGTTTTTGTTGGTGGACATTGTCACAAGTATGAGCTGCGTCCTTGAGTTGCAAATTTGGTTGACTTTGGGAGAACAATGTCATGGTATCCAGTCCCTAGTTTTGCTTGGGATTAACAGTTAAGACACTCCTGTAATCTAACATAGCAATGGAAAATGGAGCCTTTGAAGATGTATTTGCTATTAAAAATGGGGATGCTCCATTGCTATGTTAGTTTACCAGGGGGTAATGGGTTTTGTGCTTACTTTCTTATCATCACTTGCTTGTGACCTTGCAGTGCACCATCAGCTGCTGTAGTGAGGTGCTTACAGGAATGTTTGTCGACCACGCGATGAAATGGTCGCAAAGCGACAACCAGAAACTTGTCGCATCCCAAAAGCAGCTGAAATGACCAGTGTTACTCATTGAGCCACTGGCTGGGGTTTAAATTTTGGAGGGGCAGTGATGTTACAATCTTTACATTATATTTGCACATGCGTGTTTTCATTTGCGGATACGTAATACAATAATATTTTTGAAATGTATTGTTATACAATTTGAATTTGAACTGAATTGAATGTCAATTTGAATGTTTTTTTATGTTTTGGACTATGTTTGGATTTCAGAGATCAAAAGGTTTGACATTGGCTAGAAAACATAGGTGTTTGCCACTTGGCTGGTGGATAAAACGAACTGACTAGATGCCTTTGCGCGACGATTGTTGTCATGAATCCAGTTTCAAACCTTCACAGGCACTGGAGATACTGAACACAAGACATTAAAAACCGGTTGAAAGGAAGACTGCGGAGCTAGCCACAGCAGCTGAACAAGATTTCAGAAACTATTCCGAATGGTTTGCATCAGTTCCACGTTTCATACAATGATGGATTTCACTCTTTAATTTGAATTGTTTGAGACGGTTTGAGGCCTATATATTATCCAACTCGTCATTGCGGTTTAAGGATAAGACCGGGTGGTTTGTTAAATTAAGTTGATACGTTTTGATGTGATTGTGTGTGCTTCGTTGTGTGGGGCAATATTTATGATTTGTACATTATGAGTATGATGATTATTGTCTTTTGATTGGTATATTGTTGAGATCCTTTGTGCTACGCAACTATGCTCGGTGTCCGTGCATTCTTCTCAAACACACGCGGGGTGCGGCAGTTGTGACACTAACCCAGGAATCAAATTGCTGAACGAAGAAGCCAAGAACAAGCAGATGCTGCAAGACGCTGGAGCTATGAAAATAAACATTACAAAACAACATTTGCTGGCTCTAGTGGTATTTTCCTGCATATACACAGGTACATTTATCCATACATTCAAGTCAAACGGATTATTATGGGACATGGAAATCCATGGTAACCAATGAGTATCATTAAGATGAGATAGAGTTGTTTTCTTTCCTTGGCTCACCCTGCTTAGAGACATCACATCCCAAAGGACTTGGGTCACATATTTACATATTATATATATTATATATTATATATATTCCGAGTGACATTCCAATCATGATCAATAAATTATCCAAACCTTTGTAAGTGACATGGTGCCAGAAGTAAAGATTGGAGTTAGGCAGCTGTCATCAGCAAAAGATTCAGGTACCAAAAATGGAGGTACTGAACCTTATAAGGCTGTGGCTGGGGGGTTGGGGTTTACATAAGCCTTACATACAGCTTACATAGGTGAGCACCTCCATTTTGGGTACCTGATTTTAATACTAACAGCATGTGGAAGTGTCTGGTTTCCGATCTTAAAACATCGATCCCACATTGGGGAGTTCAAAAGAAGTGCAATGCATTTGGGCCAACACAACTGCATAGAAAACATGATTTCAAAACAAAAAGACACATGTTGTTTCCAAATATATATATATATAAATTTGAGTTTATATATATATATATATAT
>DF239211.1:158948-248948 GCA_000507305.1 Breviolum minutum Mf 1.05b.01 | reverse complement strand
TAGTTCCTATAGGATCCTATAGGCAGGTATAATCCTGACCGTTTTTCTTTCAAAATCCTACACCAAAATTGGTGGTGGTGAGTGCTCTTGACCTCAGGCTTCATTGGGCTTAGAGATTCATGATGCCAAAACCTTTTTTGATATGCTCACTGGCGTCTCTGATGCCTCTTGGCGACCTGAACTTGGCTGGGGTGGGTTTTTAAAAGCAGGATGGCCATTGGAAGGGGAAGTATTTAGAAGGCATGTTGACCATTGGGAGGGACCATATGATGCCATGTGTGTTTGCTCTATTTGGAAGAGAAGTGTCGCTGTTTGTTTGCTTGTGTGTTTTGTTTTTTTGTTTGTTTGTCCTGGTTAGGAGGAAAAGGCTTGGAAAGGATTTTGTTGCAAAACACCTGTTGCTTTATGTGGCAGAGTTCTTTTGCAGCGACAAAAAACGTGTTCATACGTTTGTTTGTAGGTTTAGGATTTCCATCGGTTGGGCCTTGTGAAGCATGCCACTGTTGGTCAAACATGATCACCATGATCATTTGGGCGACTGTGACATGTTTGCCAGGATGCCTAGGTGGTGGTGTTGCTCTCATTTTTTCAATCATATCACTTCTATTTGCTTTGAATCGTTTCTGCCAATTTGACTTGTAGGTCTTTTTCAAAGTCTAGGTGATTCAACGTCCAACTAAGAACTAGCTACACATTTGAAAGAGATTTGTGAGGCTATTCAAACCCAACATACATTTACATGGATATCCATTGATTTCAAGCATTTCAAGTCCAATGTATATAGTACAGACTGTTGGATTAGGGTTTTTGGGTGTGTTGGCTATGTTCCGATAAAAGTCTTATATAAATTCCAGGGCCCCGAAAGATCAAGACATTTCAGATACAGGCACATGTGCTGGGAGGATCCTTAAGATTGAGACACATCCATTTGGTCAAATATTAGTCGACCTCACACCGAAATACCCCAAATGGTGGTTTTGTAAGGGAAAACCTTCTATTTCGGGGAAATCTAGCTTGGTGAAAATATCATTTCCATTTGGCATCCCTTTGGCCAGAATCCATTTTTGCGCATTTTTGGCCCAGGACAAATACGTGGATATCGACACCTTCGTTAAAGGATGTATGCGAATGAAGGGTCCCGCCACGAGTATCGACATGCTCTCGATGGGTACCTCAAACCTGCAACAATGATGCTGGGGGGGGTTGGATGAGGCCATGCATCTGCGCCGGCATGAGACAAATGTTTAGTTTCTTACGTATTCTAGGTAGTGGTTTCAAATATGTTCACCCCGAAAATTGGGGAAGATGTCTTATTTGACGGTCGCATATTTTTCAGATGGGTTGAACCCAACAACTTGATATTTCACCGATCCTGGATTTAGCTATATTGGCCTGAAAGAATAGGGATCTTTTCAAATTAACTACCTTTTGGAGTGATGCTACAAGCTGCTACAAGGAACCCAGACAAATGTTTTGGGTGATTTTGTTGCTCAGATTCAAGCTTGCAAATTTCTAAAAATAAGGTTCTAGCCAAGTCATAGCTTGACTAAATATTAAATTTCCAGACCCTAAAGATATTGAGTTGCCCCGCAAGAATGAGAGAAGAAAGGCATAGACAACGTATAATCGCAACAAGTTGACGACACTCTCACTAGATGTGGTTTCACATAGGAAGTTGATATGTTCACTTTGAACTGCGAAAGCAATAGATTTGGGAGATGTTGAAAACCCAATAAATGGAGGGATGTCCCAACATGAGGCGCCCCTACCATCCAAAAAGTGTCTGAAACTTATGCTGCATGTTCAACCCACTTTTGAGTTTGAGATACCCATACATCCACTTGTTGCGATTGTAGAGAATTCATAGTGGAGCGCTTCAAGCTTCACTGCTGTCCCGAAGGGGTGAAATCACGTCATGTTTTTTTTCCCCAACAAAAAATGTTGCTGTAAGGGAAGTCTCTGTAGTTGAGGGATTAGCAGGATGCTGAAATGTGGAGTTTTTGTATTAGTGTCGAAGGCTTCTTCCTAGAGGAAGATCCATTAGGCAGCATTTTGTTGAAATGTGTCATAAACATATGTATCGTTTCTATTTGTTAAAATATGTATAATATATGTAAAATGAAACATATGTTTTGGTACATAAGAGACTACCATACACGAGTTGTAACTTTTTGTGTTTGGAGCTTTCCATGGCTTTCCCTAACCCCAAGGCTATGAAGTGACCTTGATCCATCGGCAAAACCGAAGCAACTTGGATAAACTTCATGGTGGTCCGGGTGGATGGTGGTCGGGTGGTACTAACCATTACTGTACATATCGGCGGCGTTGTTTGTTTGTTTGGTTGGTTGGTTGGTTGTTTGTTTGGTTGTTGGTTACGTGTGTTACGTTTGTTTGTTTGCTTGGTTGTTAGTTTATGTCAGTTTTTTTTAATATTTTTTGTTTTGGGAAAACAACAATTAGATAGGAGATCTTCCAATACATGTTCATGCACATGCACATGTTCTCACAGATGTCTTTTCATTTTGATTTGATATCCGGCAGGATATAGAGATTTGATTTGAGTTGTACCACCTTTTTTGGTGGTACATCAACTTTATCCCTGTACCTCAGTGTCTATCTAAGTCCTTCATTAGCACTTCATCATACAGGTTCTGAACATGAACCAGCCAGTACATGCTCTTTGGATTGGTTGATTGGATAGCCTGGATATTCTACTTCTATAAGCTGATTATCATGTTTCAAGCATATTTAAGCATGTTTAATCTTCCTGATACCTCAAAGTCTGTCTTTCAACCACAAATTCGGATCCTCAGCTTGGATCGGATGTCGGAATTTGACCCAACATGTGAACCAACCACGATGTTTTCAAGGGGATATCTTAAGATTATGTACAGACCCCCTTGAAAAAAACTGGTAGTCTGTTTTTTTCCAAAAATCCAAGTAATTGGGAAAAATATGTCCTAACAGGAATCTTCATCATAATGGTAGATCATTTAATCGTAGAATTTGGGATGCCTTGGGGGACAATTGATCCTCATGGCTCGACAATACCTCAGGGGTGGAGGCACAGATCAATGAAGTAGTCCAATGGCAGCGCCAAGCACAACCCATCTTGGATATGTGCAGCTCAGTGAAAGGCATTTAGCAGTGTTTTGGTGGATCAAAAAAGGAGTCTACGGTTATACCATCAATTTCTATGGCGATTCTGAGAAGTTTTGATGCAGAAACACTGCTCATGTGACAACTGCGGGAAGGTCCGCTTTTTGTTTTGCACTGCTCAGATCGTTTCCCTGTGGTCAGACATGCCTGATGATCCATGCGTTCTGGTTAGAGTCCTTCAGGGGTGTTGTTGATAGAGATTTCGCATTATATACATTTTCATACCGTGCATGCCCTGGAAAATTGATGCTACTTGGTACTAAAAGTAGGCTAAGAACCCTCAATTTTCACACCAGTAGCGGGTTAATCAATGCGAGCTAAACAGCTGTTTGGTAATGATCCCGTGTGAGATCAATGCCTTTCAAATGTCCAGGTCTTGGACGAGTTACAGGTCACCAAACAAATAGTTTTCCCAGAATCTCAAGCTTAATTGATGGCAGGAATCCTGCACCATCAATTGATAAGTAATTGATCCCCTTTGTTCAATCTTTTATACATCCCATGTCTCCCATGTGGTTAGTACGATTTCTTGCTTAAACTATCAACAGTAACAGTAAGTATGAATCATTATGTAAATAAACATGACTAAGCAATGCTTGACAGGATGGACTGCAGATCCCTAACCCATGACATCCATGTTGATGAGAAGTGGTGCCTTCACATGGAGTTTTGGCCAATCACAACATAACACCATGCAGTCATAGCCGCTTGATTTTTCTCGAGCAAGAGCTATGGCAGTGCAAATGTATGACTTTGAATCGCACTCATCCATAATTGCTACAGTAAGTAGGTGCCCCAATATGTTACATTTTTTGTGCCATGTTCCATGTGTGATTCATTGTGTTTAAATACGGTGCGACGGACATGTCAAGGAGGTTTTACTGACCAAAGTTGGTGAAGGACGCTTCAAGGTTCCGATTTGAGTGGTGCATTTGCGAATGCCTATTGAAACAGCTTCTTGTGACTGAAATCCCAAAAGTTTTCAATGGATTTTTGAGCTTTGTGTAGGCATGCCTCCGGATATACCGTGACTTCCTATGGGCCGGAAACGATGTGCAAAAACAACCACTTAAAACAAACACAAGTGCATATCAACATACCATCATATCACATGAAAATGTCCAGTATTTGATACAAATCATATGTCAACGTTATGTCAACGTTGTGGCTCGTCGCTCCTGATATGATGCTTCTTGAGGTTGGCAGGTGGAACACCAATCATAAACACCACAGAACATAGAGACACAATACTTCAGAATTCCAATATCAATTAATTCCCGTATGAAAAACTGGTACAGCAACAGGAAGCTGTTTGTTTGCCCAGTTCGGAAGATTTCCCCCAAAAGGGCTGCGATCCTCCACAGGCTGTTGGCTGAAACAAAAAATGATCCGACTTGAAACTCCACGGATTGAAACTCCAGGAGTTTCATGTCAAAATTTGGATGTCTTGCATGAAAATATGGCGTTCAATGAATGTCAACGTGTGGCAGGATGATAGTTACTATAGCATGCTGTGTGGATGATAGAAGTAATGTGAAGATATGTCAAGGACAAACCAGTCGCATCCCATTGAATCATCGTTTTCTGTTTGGTTTTTCAATCAACGTTTCATGTTTTTGCTTGGCACGTTGGAAAGACGTTTGGCAAAACTGCACTGCCCAGGGTAAGTCCCCACAGCTCCAAAGGTTTCAAGGGATCAATTACCAAGACCTCGAAGCAGTTGATGATTATGAGTGATCAAAGTACTGTTTGCTTGGAAGTGTTTGAAAGTATTTACATTTAATTTGTATATATAAATAAATATATACATATATCTTATTTTGGAGCCATAGGCTCCTGGTTAGACAAGAGTTCATCAAGATTCAGAAACATTTGTGACAAAACCCTGGGACTAAAAGCTGGCTCTTTGGATGGTCCCGTCGACCATCGTTCCCATTTGTGCGGTGTCTTTTGACCTCGCGTGGGGGATCACCAGTGGATGCAAGATGATGGTCCAAATCTGAGATGTGAAAGGGGGATATGAGCATCAAGCCAATAGTAGGGCTCTGTAGAGGAAGTCTGAACATATATTTATTCATATTGATTCATATTGATTGACACACAATGTGTATGAATGTATGTATATTATATATATATATATATATGTATTTAAATTTAGATGCATGGATGTCCGCTAGCCATTGGCAAAAGGGATAGGCATTCCTTTTCGACCGTGAGGCTGAGTAACGTTTCAGAGTCGTTTTGGGTGTTTTTTCATATGTTGAATTCAATGTTTTCTTTGGAAAATATCAACACATGCATGACTCGACTTTCAGGCGTAACTTCCTTCCTAAGACTTCAAGATTGATATGTAGAAACCCACCATATGTGAATTGCGAATCTCTTCGTCTCCGTGGTGTCCTTCATCAAGCTGTCATGTGGGCCATTATGGCCCATACCATGGATTGCGATGTCCTTGCAACCATGAGAGCATTTCTCGGTGAAAAAGGGGATCCGAGCCGAATTCTGTATACCACTCGCTCTACTTGGATGGTTTTTGACTGAAACTTTCCACTGACGGACCCATGTTGACTTTGAGTTTCCCTGATCCTGCAGAAAAGTCATTGTCCTTTTGGAACATCTTGAAACACAGCGTTTTAGGCGTTGCTTTGGGGGGAAACAACTTGTGGAAAAAAAGAGGACCACAGCAAACGCTGTGGGGTCCACATTGACAACCTTGGAGGTATCTCAACATTCCATGCCTTTCGGAAAAGGATGTGGGAATTCAAATCGCAAAAAACATTTGCATGATTTGATTATGAATCTTTGAAGGGATCAACCATTCCTTTCCTTGGGGGATTTTTTTTCCTTAGCACACTTTTCGCAGGTGGAGGTGAGCGAAATCCGAGACTTACTTCGCATTTTCCACATGCCCGAAAGCGCTGCAGATCAGGCGTTGAACCGAAACCCGGACCGAAACGCCAATGTGGAAATCTATATGTTGGATGACGGGTTGGTTTCATTATATAGTATAGGACAAAAAACAACCATCCTACTTGATTGAGTCAATATGAGTCAATCAAAGTGTTCAAGAGAGTTTTTCGGTTATCTAACGAGCTGGTTGGCAGCATATTGCTCACAGTTTAACGGCATGTTCATACCTCATATTTCAGGTATGTATGTACATATCTGGTCTCGAAACACAATGGGGTTCTATGAGGCTTACCAGCTTTCAGCCAGAAGTGTATACGTGATGTTTTCAATATATCCGCATGCCCCACTTAGTAGTTATTGAAAGTATGGATATGTATGTTTGTATTGTATGTTATTCCCGTTGATTGCATCTTATGTTGACAGTCACATGCCAACCTTTGTGGGATATGTGGGTCCTTTGTGTTTCAAACCTTTCGGATTATATCACGTAGACCTAGTCCGTACTTGATGGTCTGATGTTGCCCCTTACGGATAAAAACTAAGTCTCAAAGCTCCAACTCGCTAAAAAAGCCAAGATTAATTTCATATCCTACACGCCTACACTCTGGTAAACTAACATCGCAATGGAAATTCCACCATTTGTAGATGTATTTCCTATTCGAAAAGGTGGATTTCCATTGCTATGTTAGTTTACCGGAGGGTTATTGATTCAGTTCAACTCCTCACGGCAAAGATTTCAGATATGCGGAGTCACTTGACTAGAGCTTGTGGCTCAAGGTGCAAACTTCGACATCTCCTGCCATGAGTCAACACTTGGATAATCCCGGAGAGAAATAGTGGGATATAAGTGGGATATTTGATATATTATGTATTCCATTTATTTTTTATAGAGAATATACATGTATATGTTCTATGAAATTAAATGGAATACATATATCAAAGTCATTTAAATGCATAGTAGGGATAGATTTGGCACGTTAAACCCTGAAGTGATTTGTGAAAATATCATATGGAATCAGACATTCTTCATGTAGGCAGTGTTTTCCAAGGCAGTGTTCTGTTTCAATTACGCTCGAATTTTTGCCATGGTCCAGTGAAACGCAGCAAAAATGGCTTGAGTAGAGAAAGCACCGGCCTCTCTCACAAAAGAAACCATCACATTCTTATTTATAGGATTGATATTTATATTGGTACATTTACATATATGTATCTATACATATACAGATACATATCTAAATGTTTACTACATATTTACACTTGGAACACGTATTCAGTACAATACTGAATCTTTGTATGTTGATATCCTTTTGGCCGCCCGGCGCATGGCTTCTTCGGCCTCTAAGAAACTGGCACATGGAAGCCTATCACTACTGCTTAGCATCTTGCTGATGCGATGCAGGCAGAGATTTTCAGATGGTCAGATGCTTCCGAGTTTCAACCAACCAGTTTATTTGTGAAGCAAAACGTCCTGTGGAACTACGGAACTACAAACACTACTTTGCTGTTTTACATCAAGCCATTACAACATGGCTTGCTAATTCGTCCGCTCGAAAAACCAGAAACAACATCAACAAGTGCAGCCTCTCAGGCACCTTTTAATCCCCTGCATCCGAAACTCGGGGAAGGAAATATCCAAGAACAAAATACAAGTACCCCATCGGATCCATGTATGGTATACGGTATATTTACCTACATTTACCATTAAAAAATCAACCAAATGTAGGTAAATATATGCAATACATGGATCCCACGAGTACAGAAATGCATTTGATATGCATTTGATTATTTCTCCCCATGCAAACGACCTCACAAGGATTATTGTAGAAGTATGGTCGCCTAGTAATGCGACTGGTAATTAGTAGTTGCTTGGCGTGACTTGTTTTTGGGGACACTTTTGGGGGACTACTTGAGAGTCAAAAACGTGTCCGGATTTTTACTGCACCGCAAAAAATACAATGAAAAACAAGTCACCCTTGAATTTGTAGCACTTTAAGGAAACATTGGATACAGTATTGGATGATACTGAGGCAATTCTGATTAGCATCATGCATCAAGCAGACTTGGCCTATATTTTCTTGCCCTTTTCTCTGATTCTATGACCCATGTGAGCCATGAATCATTGGAACATCCCTACCATTGGCCTTTTGGCCTGGCACATTTGACTCAATTTTTCAGCTGAAAATCGGCAGGTTGAACTCAAAGAACGGCGGCCTGCCTTGGATGTAAATAAGCAACACAAGGTTTTTAGTGACTTCCGTGATACCCATTTAGCTCAATTTTCGAATCAGATCCGATGAGTTTGATAAGAGCTGAAAAGATGACGTTTGCACACGGGAGTTGTAAATTCAACGTTCCAGGTGGTGTAGATGATTTGCAATTCAAATTTCCACACCCTTGCAATCCAACTTGTTAAGGCCGTGGTTCAGGCCCACGCAGAATTTTGCATTGCCCTTACCCGGACGAACAGGCGAAACTGATCACTGGCTTAATTGAGCTCACGAAACTGATGTACTGGTAGGTGCTTTTACTGCTTGTTTTTGTGTATGTTAGTATTGTTTCCTCTATAGGTGAAATCAGCTGATCATTTGTTGCCCTTACGGCGAGAAGGTGGACAAGAGCCACCAGAACCGGAGCATGGCAATGCCTTTGTAATTGCACCTTGCCCTTTGATTTTTTCATAGGCACTCACTCATAGGCACGCAACCCAATAAGAGTTATATGTGTGTTTTGATTTGAAGGACGTATTTGCAGAAATGTAATTTCTTGATGTGCATGATGTACATAACCCCCGTGTGCTTGCATTGAAACAAGTCAAGAAAAACATAGCAACCAGAGCAGTAGAAGATCTGATATGTGTTTCATTGTAGTCGATTTGTTTGTTTGTGTTTGTACTGAATCATGGCCTTAATGGGGGGGTGAATGCACTTAGGATGTAGCCAATGAACTTTGGTTTGCTGCTGATGATATGCTTACCGCTGGGTCTCTTGGTGTATGTTCAAACAAACCATGCTCTACTGACTCTACTGGACCCTTTTTCAACAATTCTTGGAATGCTCCAGAAATCTTGGAATTGAACAATCAACATGAAACAGCGGTGTATTAATTTTGTTCTCCTTCGAAAGAACAACTATACACCTATACACCTATAACATAACAACAACATGGTGCTTATGTTTACGGCCGACAGGCTTTGGCGGTCAATTTTCAGGTTTGAAGGCCGTTGGTGTGAAAAATCAAATGTTCTTCATCAGATCCGTTGAATCATGATGGTGGTTGTTTTGTCGCATTGGAGTTTGAACTACATATCTTCAATGCTGCCTTTCCTTTTGCCCCATGAAGGCTGACTTAAATCTGATCTTGGCATCCTAAGAGGTGAGTTATTGGAGGAAAACTCTTACAAAATTCCACCCAACCCCTGCTTCCTGGAACATTGATGATATCCCTCCTCCCTGGGTGTGCAAAATCTAAAGAAAACAAATGGAACCAACCATGACTCTCAACTGAATATTTCCCCATTTTTGCAGATGTTTTTCTAGTGGAAAATGGTGGAGCTGTGTTGTGAAACCGAGGTCCTTCATGGGTGATGAAGGTTGGGCGAATCGTGGTGAAAGTCCAGCCACCTTAGGATCTGTTGGCATTGCCCTAAGGCGCTGACTGGGGGGTTGCTTGGTAGTGTCAAGGTTGCCATTTAGATGTTAAATCCTAGCATTTTTGTAGATGTGCATCCTAGTTGGGCAGGATTTCCAGGGCGATGTTAGATCACAAACGCATTTACTGCAGGGTTGTGTCAAGATGGTTGGGTGCAAATTTAATCAAGTCGACCGCTAATTCAGAAACCTGTTTGGATGGCATGATGGCATGTCATTTTTGATAGCAGCTGACGTCACTCCGGAAAGGAACCACTCAAAGTAATCAGCCATTTGGGCCCAGGAGTGCTTATTTTATTCTTCCGGGGGTGAGGTTATTCATGATAAGTTTGATAGACAAACTCGGAAAGAACGAAAAGACATATACGGTTGATATGATTGCCAACAGCGTTCAGAATGTCTAAATATTTGAATTAACAACATTGTGGTCAGATGTTGAAATGAAATTTATGTGTTCCTATTCAAGATGATCTAAGATGATTTAAGTACATACTTAGGTACTCTCAGACACTTAACGGTCCTTGGGATTTTTTTGAAGCTCAGGTGTTTTTTTTGCCTTGGAAGTATCAGGCCGCAAGTAGTTCTGGCACGTTTCTTGCACTCTAAAAGTGATAGAAGTGAGCAAAACTTTGTCTCTTCTACAAAACAAACGAATCTAATCTCTCTTAGAGACATTTATCATAATTTTCTACTTAATCATAGTTATTGGAAAAAACAAGCAAGGGGTATAGGGAGTAGGTTGGGGTAACAATTGTGAGCATGATAAGATCTCAGCTACCTGACACTCATTGTTCCTCAATTTCGGGAGGAATGCCGCTGAAGCCTTACTTTACGCTGATTGGTGGACCGTTGCGGGTGAATTGGAAGTGGCTGGTGCTTCAGGCAGTTTCGGAGTGATATTTTTTTGTGTGATTTCGATGGGTTCAACTTCCTGTCATAGGTGAAAGGCACAAATTAAATTGTCGCTGATGTTGACTTTTCAGAATGCAAGGCTTGTGATCAAGAGATTTTACATATTTGGAGAACTATGAGAGCTGATATATTGAAGTGTGACATTTTTCCAGATGAAACTTGAAGTCGTCGGATTTCTTCACATATTGCGACGACAAACCCTACCACGTCTACAAAGTGCAGGTGAATTTTACTTCGAGGAGCAGGAACTGACCGTAGCGTTGCCGTGGGCGTGAAGGCTTTTACTTTGTCGGGAGGAAGGGTTGTTTCAATACATGATAACACATATTGCATTTACAGAGATTTATACAGATGATTTAATGATTTATGAATTTTGCAGAGACAATTGTACGCAGATACATGATGGCACACGTGAAGACTGCATATTGACATGGATGTTCATGTATTTGAGTGGTGCGTGCACGTTCTATTCGACAATGTTTGAATATTTGGGCTTGCCGACGCATCTGGCATATTGGTTGTAATTAGACGTGAGGCTATGTTGAAGTGAAAGATGATGTTTGGAATCTGGTCTGGAATGACTTTCGAGGGTCTGATTGCAGTAGTTAGTTGATATGCATACAACATACGTCAACATACAACATGTGTATTGCGGACACAAGGTTTTCCTGTGTACGTGTCAAGATTCAGCATGCAGATTTGTTGGGGCATCTAACGGCTGATACTTTCTGGCTGAGAAGTGATGAGTGAGTTTAATGACTCCTTACGTTTGGGGTGCACAACACAAGCTAAACGACTTGGTTTATGAGATTGTTTTCGTTTGAGCCGTCAGGATTTTCTGGACATTGCAGGTGTGCTTCCAGAAGACTTTGATGCTTGGGATGCCAAAGAGGCTGCTCGATGGGCCAATCATGAGATCAAACTGATTATATCTTTTTTATTCATCAACGATCAACCTTCAAAACCATGTCACAAAGTAAACTAAACACATATTTGCAAATATACTTCCGCAAGCAGCATAAAGCATGCAAGAAATTACAAGGTCAATTATAAATTGAATTGATGTTTCATATGCTTCACCAAAAACACAGATATCCCTTGAGAAACAGTTGGTTCTTTGGGGGTGCCATGTTTTGTAGTTGATGGATAATTCTCACAATTGGACACCTTTTCGCCGCGATTCCTCATTCCGAAGGTTCCCCTATTGAGTGGATGATGATGATGATGATGATGATGATGATGATGATGATCAAATTCCCCCCTGAAATTCTGGCTATCAAAGACTTGACTTACCATCAGTGAGCAGTGCCATGCCATGAGCTTGGTATAGTTTGGTGCTGCATAATGATGCTTGTGGAGAACAATATTGTGCATGATGGTACTTCCAAACAATTTTGCAGAGACATCGAGGTGTTTTGGTGCAATAAGATGATTACTCCAATATAAGCAAGTGGGCCTAGTGACATCGGAGCCGTGCTTCTGAGCTGTCATCCCAGCGCGCTGATAGCAGTCATGCCTGGAATTTGCACACAAGATGAAAGAGTTTCAAAAAAAGTTCAGATATGTAGTCACCTTTTATCCACATATCTAACCTTTGTCACTGGGGATTCACCTTAATCTCATCACAGCCGGACAATGTCTGCCTCAGGCATCCTCTACGTCCTCCTCAGCTCAAGCTGCATTGATTCGCATGAGCGATGTGATGACGGATTTAGCTGATCGTGTGGGAGATGGGTCTGTGGCTGGACAGGCGACGAAACGGCAGAAACACATCTTCGAATGGTGGATGTTTTCATTGCCATGAACTAAAAATGTTGCAGGAATCCCTGTCAACCTACAGTATACAGTAGTAAATTTAGCATAAAGTAATTTCTGGTGCTTCAGGAGGATTCCTGATTCTCTTATCACCTGCAGGCTTGGTGGCTTTGACGACCCCAGGATTGTTTAGAGTCAGCAGCAAAAATGAAATGTCATGGATATGTTCATCGCCTTTTCTTCCTGGTCCTATAGTTTCCTTTTCAGAATGTGCCCAACAAATATGAATTATATTTGAACCAAAGTTGCTTGATATACAACTACAACAAAAAACTACAAACCTGAATGGGAAGTTGTTATGTCTTCCAACCTGAAATAAAACTTGAATTCAAACCTGAACTGCAAACCCTATCAAATTTTCCGAAAGTTTTACTGTCTTTTTGAACCGATTAACGACTGGGGCGAGCGTTTTCTGCGAATCAGGCCCTCCGTCGTACCTCCGAGAACTGGCAGCGGGCAGCGCGGCTGCTGGCGGGAGAGCAGGTGTGGGACCCTTTCCGCCTTATCTATAGATCGCCTGATGTATATTTAGAACCAACATGTTTAACAAATCATGCTTCAAAACGAAGCATGAATCACATGTGTTATATATATTCATAGTAGTTACTCCATATGCGCCCTTTTTTCCCAAAAAAAACATGGCGCTTTTCATGCCTTCGTTTACATGTTCTTCTTCAGGAATAACCGGGGTAATCTGTTTCGGCTTATCCCTCGAAAAGGTTTTTTGGTGACCTCCTTCAGCGTGTCTTTAGTCCCAACTCGTTGTCGACCCCCAGGCGGATATGGACCAGTGACAAGTGAGCACAGCGATGTGAGGAACAAGAAAATGTGGCACAACCAGTGGGGGAAAGACGTGAGGAAAAGATGAGATGAAGTAATTGTGCATGATTTTGATTGAGTTTGTTTGTTGAACGGCAAGGAAAGGTAATATTGAAGACTGGAAACAGGTAGCAAAAATGACTTAAAAGTCCATCGTTGTTGGGGGTTCCGTGTAGCAGATTTTGTTTGATATGCCTCTTCTGAAGCAAATTCTGGTGGATTCAAGCTGCCAAAGCCGAGCCTTGAAAACGATGTGGGAATCCTCGGTGTCTTTGGCAGCTTTGAATCTTTAAAGCTAATGTGGGTTTCAACTCGGAGTAGTCTACCCCAATTCCCACCCTGATTTTTGGGAATGGGAGAGCCCCCCCGGCCATAACACAAGCAAGGCCAGGGTTTGGGAAAACAGGAATCTGCAACAAACAGGGACGGTTAAACCGTTGATGCTTGTGGATTCGCAACTGCGTCGCAGTTGTTTGACCACCTGGATACCGAGAAGACAGGCTCTCTAGACTTTCAGGCGCCGAGTTTAAGAAGATATTAAGGGAACATGACGGGGTACATGGGGAGGGTTGAAGGACAAACTGCAACTGCCAACTGCCCTGAATGTTTTTTTTTAACTTCCAACCTTGCCAGACCAGATCACTTTTCTGCAAATGACCGAGCAAACACTAGCAACAAAAACAACATAACACAACAATTTGATCATCATCATCATCATCATCATCATCATCATCATCATCATCATCATCATCATCCAAAAAGTGAAGAATTTCATATCTTGGGATACCAACCGGTACTGGACCGGCAGTCAAGAGTTGTTTTTGTTTCCTGTTTGTTGACGGCCTCTCCGAAAAAAGCAGTTCCAGGACAGGGCCAGCTGTGCAACATGTGTAGGTGATGAGTTACTTGACGCAGATGAACGCGTAAAGTAGGTATGGTATGGCATCCGAATGTACGGTATGCTTTGATATGCTATGGTATATATGGATGAATTTGGGGAACCCAATGTAATGTATATGATATAATCTAATTGTACAATGTATGAACATACTGTTAAATACATCGCATGTACACCACCTGACCTTTGATGATACAATTAGCCACGTTTCTTTTTCAGGGCATTCTTTGCAAGCCTAAAATCACCAACCCAAAAATGATGGAGATGGAAAATTGTCAAAAAGGTGTATCACAATCATGGAAAAAATCCAATGTATCACAAAACATGTACATCCTTCTCCATCAAAACATCCCTTTCAACCAACAATCATGAAAAAATTGGATGTTTGAAGCCACTGCGTGCAGTTATCAGTTGTTGAATTCCGATTCAGGTGGTTGCAGATGTACTTGGTGCGGGGTCCTGTTCTTTTTCGTGAAGAGAAGTCATCTTAGGTCCCAAAGTCGTGAAACCGACGGTTCCAGAGATTTTGATTTGAATTTTTTCTCTTGGAATGCCAGGATTTTGATGGTTTCTGGAATAACTTTAACATCTTCAGATGGTTTACTGGCCACTTTTACTTTTGGAGGCTTCCTTTACGTTGCCTTTTTGCATGGCAGACAACTGGCTGAGGGAGTTACATCAAGCCGGGCTATAGGTGGCCATTATCTGCGGGAGGGATGATGGAGATGCAAGGGAGATTTTCTTTATGGTTGCTAACATGGCCAACTACTGTTTTTTGTTATCTTTAAAAGAAAGAAACATACATATATAGCCTTATAGCTATTTACCACATATATTTGCAATTTGCCCAACAGAATTGATGGATCTCTACTGGTTTGTTTGTTTGATCCGTGCTTAGGGGAACACTGAAACAAGCCTCCTTGGGCCATACCTGGAGCATGTGTTAAAGGGTTTCCCACCTTTTGTTTGGTCAAAGTGGTTGGTATCTGGAGACTCTCCAAAGAATTGTGTGTTTCTATATTTGGGGATGATTTGTATGTGACCAATGTTTGAAACCACAACTCAGATATGGACAAGGTTGGTGCAACCATCCTCCTTTTCAAAAGAAAGTATCGATGTTTTGCCCGTTTCCTTTGAACCACAACTTTCACAAGGCCCTTTTTTGTGCTGGAAGGAGTATCCCAGGGTATGGTTGGAAAAAGGCAGGCGAGGTTTACCTCCATCCACCCTTTGAAGAGAACCACCGCCACCACCACCACCACCACCACCACCACCACCACCAGCAACAGCAACAACAACAACAACAACAACAACAACAACAACAACCACAACGACAACGACAACGACAACGACAACGACAACGACAACGACAACGACAACGACAACGTGCTTTCAACGAAAGGCCATTGGGCGAAAAACCGCGGGTGAGGACACATGCCCCACCTCTTCCACAGGCCATGTTTTCCTTGGGTTTGGGGGGGGCGTGAAGGGAGATCAAAAAGCAGATGGAGATCATGATGAGGTGATGGAAATGGGAACATTTAGCATCATTGACCAATATTTGCTGGAAGAATTGATTATTGTACTAAATGTACCGTACTTATTTTCTGCATACCCAGCAGGCAACAACTGCTCATGAAAATTGAAAAACTAGAGGTTACCAGGTTATACCTTTTTTGCATGATCGGAAGACATTGCTTTCTTTGGAACCTGTATGGGGGGTGCCTACAAATGGGTGTTTTCGAAAATAGTGGTACCTCCAAATCATCCATTTTTAACAGGGTTTTCCATTATAAACCATCCATTTTGAGGGAAACACCCCTATTTTTTGGAAACACCCAAATGGTCGGTTGCTTCAATCAACAGGCCATCCTTCCTGTCCGAAACGTCGACCGCAGGCGGCGAAGGTTCCGGACAGTCCTCGCATCCCCGCCGTTACGGAGATCGGTGGTGCCGAGGTCCTACAGGGCGGTTGCGAAGGGAGGTTGGTATACCGGGAAGTTGGCTGCAAAGTTGAAGAAAGATATCTCATGAAAAATCCATGGGAAAATCATTGAAAATGTGTTTTTTTTTGGGGGTGTGCGGAGTTTGTGGATTTTTTTGGGCGAACATGGACATGATCATCAAGATAGTTTTAGTCATCATTAGTAAAATTGAACGCAAGATATAGCGATTTCCTGTGAAAGATATTTAGATTGATTATGGCCCACGGCTATTGGATGCTATTGGATCATCTTGGATCATTCGCTGGTAATGTTTCACGTAGGGACTTCATCATTGAGAACTTCTGCCAATCTTGCTGAATTATGAAGTTTCGGTAAGTTTCGCCCTGGTTCGGTACGTGTATCAATTGTAATCTCTCCAGAGATATGGGGGATGTTCTGTGGAGATTATTTTGGAGCACTATGCTATTGCTCACCCAGGTGGACTAAAGATAGACCTTGGGGGGGTTGTGATTGGATTCTATTTAGATGATGCGTATAATATATGTATATAGATATATTCATTATGAAAAGGTATTTTTGGACAGCATGTAACACATCCCGTAGGATCCATGTATTGTCTATTTATTTACCTACCTGAGTGGTTGATTTTATGGTAAACATGTAGGTACATATACCATGGATCCTTTGGGTATCTATGAATAGCCTGCCAATCGAGAGCTGGGAAAGTGTGATTCTGTTGCCATTTTCGGCTGCATCGCTGGGATCCTGGGATAAGTACTGCAGGAAACCATGGAAAAACCATCAGCAAAAAAAACATCAATGAGATTCAGGGCACGCTGACGCAATTGACCCCACCAATGAATGCGCTTAAAGATTTGTTGAATATTTACTAAATCGCGGAGCTCACATCAAGTTAGGGTGAGTTTTGGCACCACTTGTATGCCACAACCTTCGAAAACTGACTGAGGGACTGAGGGTCCTCATCAAGGATTCATTCACATCACATCCATGACATCCATGACTCAAAATTGGGAGAGAGATATTTTCAGACCACGGGGTTTGCACACTATGAATTCACTCTGACCTTTTGTTGATGCAGCATCATTTCAATTCAGCTTGGTATGGGCCATCCTTTGAGCCCTGATGGCCAGGACTAAGAACCTCCAGGGATGCAGACAGAGTGATTTTTCAGACGAAGAGAGTGAATACCCAACACAGTGTGAGAATTGTTGTCGAAAACAAGGGTATTTCGGGGGTCCTCCGTCCGTTCGCCTACCTTTGCGGAAGTTGATTGCATCCAAGTTCCATCAGCGCGGCTGGCCTATAAACACATTCTCTTGAAGCAAGCAAATAAAATGATCCTGCAGAATCACATTTGGAAGTTGATTGCTTTATTGCCGATGTTTTTTATTCAATGGTTTGTGTTTTTTTCTGGCTGTATATACCAGTAAGCTTTTGTTGACTCTCATGACTTTAATGATTCAATGTTGTTGCCAAAATTGTTTTCCTCGTTTGTGGTACATATTATTTTTTTCCCGGTCATTTGAGCATTTTGCGATGGTTTCGATGCTAGTCTTGTGTTGTTGGTGCTCGGCGTATCTGTCGGTTTGTTGCTTATCGTTCTGTTCAATTCTTTCATTGTCATTATCATTCCTTATCATTTATCCATTCATCCATCCATCATAATCTATCGATCGAGTTGTACATCTAAGTATATTATTCTATACCTTTCCCATGTTTTTTCTTTTCGTGCTACCTCTCATTATCCTCTCATTTCTCACGGGTCCACGCCCATGGCATCCCATCTCTAGGACGCCCGAATCAGATCACCTGGAGCCGGACAGCGAAGCGTTGGACACCGAACGGACGAGAGACGGAGAGGTGCCTTCCTCAAAATTTACAAGGGCCGGAAATCTTGAAAAATCTAGCGGGGGGATACCCTCCAGGGAACTAACATATCCCCCAAAAATAACCAAAAATGGCATTTTGAAGATGATTTTCCTTTTCCTAAGGTGGGATATGTTAATTCCCTGGAGGGTAGTGTTCTTGTATTTTTTTGGTTTGTTGGAAAAGACGTTTGGCATTTTTTTGTTGATGAGTTTTTTTTTGTCGCTTGATGTTTGTTGTATTTGGTTGATTGTTGATGGTTGATTCATGGGTGGTTTCTTGCTGTAGTTGTATTGTGGAGTGTAGTTGATTATTGTCATTTCGACATGTAAGCACGCTGTCATGGCGAGGGTCAGTTCTGGTTATCATGATGTCAACCAGTATTTTTTCAATGGACCATAGCAACTGATCGGAATACTAAGACACTTGAAATCTTTTTGTTGTGCAATGTGCAATTCGGGTAAGTTTTCCTTCAGGTCTTCAGGTCCAGTCACCTACTTTTTGGCCCCCAACATTGTACTCAAAGTAGGTCCGCAGGACCTACTTGGATCATTTTGGATCCATACTGCATACTGAAGTGATCCACAAGTGAATCAACAGCCAACCATGATCACACGCCACACGCCATCCTCAGACCCCCCCCACCCACTCCAAGATGAGCATTTCCCAAACCTCTCAAGAGCTATTTTATAATTCAATTTTGATTACAATCTGAAAATCAATTCACATTCTTGCTTTAAACACATTGGCCTTATTTAATAGTTGAATTGCCGGGGAACCTTGAGTGGGTTCGTGGGTTCACGGTGAACAAACCACGGCATTCCGCATTTCTGGAGTGCTCCAAGCAATTTAGTCCAACGGCTTGGAGAAAAATAGCATGACTTTGCATGACTTCAATCATTCTGGTTTTGGAGGATCCATGTTTTTTTTTTGGGTTCAAGGCATTTCCTATCATTTCCCTTGCCATCATGTCTGGATAAGATTGAAAAAAATCCCGAGTCTAACCGGGAGATACTGGCTCCATGTTAATGGTGAGGCAGCCGCAGGCAGCTCTACAAAGAAAAGACGTTGGAGACTCAAAATGGGAGATAAGAAATGGCTAACATAAATCATAGATGATTTTATAGATGATCAGAGATTTATAGACATAGTTTTTTTTGCATGAAGGAAACACACAAACATAATCCAACATCTAGCAGTTTTAATGTTTTTTTTTGGAGTTTTTGTTTGGTATATCCAGATGAGGTGACTCGATCATGACTGATACCGTTTCATCATAGACAATGATAGCTTTTGTAGGCCTACAATTGCATACAACACCATGGTCCAAGTCTAGCGCACAGGAATGCAAGAGGAAACATTGAAACGGACATGATTTTGCTCAAGCTTGGAGAGACTGTGAGGTGGAAGGTGGTTTTCATCGATTGGCAGTACCTACGAAAGCGTAGTGTTCCTTGTTCTTGAATTGGAAGAGATCTCCGGGCATCTCGGTGTGTTCTGTTTTTATTTTTCATATTAATGTTTTTTTCTCCACAAACACATGGGTTTCATAATCTCATTTAATTTCCTGCCTTTCCACCAACCACCTGGACAAGTGTGTCTCACTTTGTCCCTAGCGTTTTTTTTCTGTAATGTAAGTTACAAGATCTTTTTGGGGTGGTGATACGCTAGATATGTATGTATTTCAATATGTACGTATATATATATATTATATATTTGTATTTTTATGTGTATATATATATATATAGATATTGATATTCAAACATATTTGATCATATAAGTGAACCCTTTCAGAAAGGTTGAGGCTTGGGAAATCACGGCCGAGGAATGCGATCATCCGTCCGCCACGAGCAGAATATCGCTCGCAGAGTTTGGGTGTCTTGCTGAGGAGCTCTCGCTTTTTGTATTTGGGTAAGTCAGGGTGACTTCATCTCAAGAGGCATACTTTAGCGCGGGAATCCTCCAATGTTGAGTAGGTGATCATGGAATCTGATGAAAAGACAGTTCAGGAAGTTGAAGGTTGCGCAAGGATCCATGTTGGTTCCATCAGGTCCCATATTGGTGGTCAGAGTCATAGTAAACATAAAGGCAATCTCAAAAATTGCCATGACAATGCAAACTGATTTTGATGAACATCTAAGATGAATAAGTTGGGAAATCCCTGCAAGGAAACAGTTGAAAAAGTATTGATACAGGCATGTAGACTATGAAACAACCCATGGCGAAACACTTGGGGAGATGATGTTACTGTTGTTTTTTGATTTCTTTTAATAGGGAAACAGGGCAGACGGGAGGAAACACCTTTTTTTTTTGTTGGACCGGTTAAAAGCGACCAAAAAAAAACAGTTGCTGAAAATTGAGGTCCGAAACGTTTTCTCTTCGGTGGACATGAATTCCAGCGCCATGACTTACAAGTGCAGAATCCCCGAGGCCTAGTTTTCTGCATGTGCACCACTGGGGGGGTAGGGGTGGTTCCAGGAGCTTGGCAAAGGGGCGAGTAACCAGGTCATCAAGTGTACTGGGGTGACACTCGTTTACGTTCACTTAGGATAAGATCCAGCAGCGTCCCGGTTGAAGATTTATGTACTCGGCTGGATGTTTCTCCAGCTTGCCAAGGGTGAATCACGGCCAAAGAGAATGGCAAGAAACACAAGAACAACGAAACATGGTTGATAAGAACTGGCATGAAGTGCTTAACGAGGTCATTAGGTGTCAGGCAGGTATCAAAGTGCCGGGCTTTTTTTTAGTACATGTTCAGCCAGGCTCATACAGTGTTGGCGTTTTGCCTAATAGTTTTGCAATGTGCTTGCACTCCATTGTCACCCCAACAAGAAATGGAAGTTCCTTTTTTTCATTTTGAGCTGATTGTCAGGTTGTTTTAACCCTTAGTTTGCATTGGAATTGACTTCAAGCATTCCACAAAATCATCTTCACAAATGCATCATGGAACTGGGATTCTGGGATACGCCCTACAATTATATACCAAACCTTTGGCAGTTGCACCATGTACTGCAGGTGTCATGTGACTCTTGTCAGGGAACCTTCATCTTCAACGAATTTGTTGAATAGTAAATGGTAAACACAGCTCGCTGGCTGGAACATAGAATGGAACTCTATTTCCAGCTGCGTGGGTTTGTAGCAACGTTTCAAGACTCAAAAGGAAACTTGATCCATTCATACCCGAGGATGTTCATCAACATTGAAATATGTTGAAAGGAAACTCTATTGACAAACCACCATTTTGGGGAGAGTGCGTTTACCGTGACAATAACGAATAACGCAACCCCTATGCTTATATAAACAGCCCGGTGTACAGAGACGAGACCAACGCAATTCAGGCTTGATGCTAGAATGCAGTTGGTGGAAGCCTAAAAATCCAGAGCTTTTGACCATGGGCGGACCAGCTCTTCCTTGTGTGGCAGCTGGGCTCCAACATATCGGAGAGTCGGGAAGTTTGAGGTGGTGTTTTAAGGGGAGTAGTCCGTGGTGGTGGTGGTGGTGATCCACACCCCAGAAATTTGAACAAAAAACATGCATATACTGCTAGACAATGAATCAAGGAAATGTTTAACATTTGACATCTACTCCTTCGCATGTGTGGAATTTGCGCATTAGATTGACTGAAGAAGCTGTTGCCATCTCTTTATTTGTTCATGTGTCATTGTTTTTGCTCCTGTATGAACAGATGTTTTGAGAACATGGCAAGGTTAAGTACAGTTCTTGATTTTCTTGCTTGGTAGTTTGCGTTTTGTGTTCCAGTGAGAGTTTTGGTTTGATAGTTTTATTGTCAGGTTTGTTTCCTTTCTCCCACTGTCACATCAACTTCCTTTCTCACAGGTTTCAGTAGACAAGCCAATGCAGTATATAATACTTGAGTGTTGCCAAACCAGCGGACCAGCAACCCAAATCTGTTCTACAAGCCACAACCTCTTCCGGTGATGGCCAGGGGTGTGCCGTTGTTAATTTTTGTCGGTCGGTTTTTGAGGTGTGTTTGCATGGCAACTCTTCATGTCGATTAGAAGCACTTCAACATGTGCGTTTGGTGCCTCGCTCCTTCGATCCTTGAAAACATGTTTTTGTTGCCACCCTTCTGAGGAGGCTTCCAAAAGAAAATGCCAGGAGAATGATGATTCGTTGATGGAAGTTCTTTGCTTGAAAATGATGTTTTTACAGGGTACTTGCAGAGAGGTTGTAGCCAAGTATTTGTGGCTACACAACTTTTGAGAGGAGCCAGATCTTGTTCAAAGCCCACCAACCTTCACTCAGCAAAGCAACAATAACAACAACAACAACAACAACAACAACAACAACAACAACAACAGCAACAACAACAGCAACAACAAATGAATAAATAAAAACTCAACCAGCAATGTACCACGTCACACCTTGAGATACGACCCATTCCATGGCTTTTTTTTTAGTGATTCCTTCCCACTGCTGATGAATCTCCACAAGCTTCGGTGAGGTGCTGACCCGGGGAATCACCGTGTTCGCCTTCGATTTCGCAGGATGTGGGCAATCTGAAGGTGCCTTCAGAGATCCAGGGTTTTAGATATGGTAAAGCATTGGATCACTGAATCAACACTCAAAAGTTGCAGATAAGAGCCAGATGCCAGAGAGATATTGACTATAATTAAGAATATTTTAGGATTTGGATGTTTATAGTGAGATTTTCCGGCAAAACAACTTCTACACCAGTTCTTTCTGGTACAAAACCTACTTTGGGTGAAGGTTTTATCCAAAACCTTCTCTAGTGTCTGGATGCATCAGGATGGCAAAACATCCCCACAACCATGTCAATCATTGTCAAACTCTTTTCGAACCAACTTGGAACCCTGAAAAAATTGGACCCGACGGAGGTGACTATATCACCTTGGGCTATAACGAGAGGGCTGCTGGGTCGAGAAAAATGGGCATATCATCAGAGCAGCGAATGTTTTTTTGATGATTTTTTCTTTGGCATATCATGTTTGAAAGGAAGGGTGACATTGGATTTTTGCGAAGTGCACCCGAAAAAAGATGCCCTTGGATATGTTTATTATTATTATTTTTATTATTATTATTATATATCATTATTATTATGTTGTTTTCTGCTATTCCTTGGTTTTTACTATTAGTGCCATGTATGTTGAAGATTGCTAGGCTATTGTAGGCTGATCAGCTAAGACTTTAAGAATTACCTTAATTTTGATTGTGATGGCATGACCAGTCAATCAAAAGTATTTGATTCTTGGCCATGCACATATTCTCAGATTCCACTTCCAATGTGAGGGTTTCTCGGAGCAATCCCCATTTCTTCTTCTCCATTTTGTTTGTTAACATATGCCGCTCCCCTCAACCAACTTTTCTCAAGAAGTCTTGTGAGTTTCCATCGATTTCCCTCCACACCTTTGACGTCATAGTTTCCCTTGAGGATGATGTGAAGGAAGTCATTAAGTACCTGCGAGAGACGGAGGAGGTATGCTCCGATGCAGGGGCCCAGGGTTGCTGACAAGTCAGTTGGTTGTTTGGATCGGTCGACCTGCCAGAAGTTTGGCCAACAACAGAGTGAAGCGCAACTGAGTCATCACCACCAGCAACAACAACAACAACAACAACAACAACAACAACAACAAAACGCCTACCAAGCAAACCAAGCTCATTCAAAAAGAAACTTGGTGGAATTTCAAGAAACACCATGAGTTTTTGGGAGTTTTTTTCATGGGTCGCAGGAAAACCTCAAACAGCCCGGTGGGTGGGTCGCCTCCATTGCCAGGTGTCCACGATTGCACTGTGGGGCCGGTCGATGGGTGCAGCAACCGCCTTATTGTGGCTTGGGTCCACGTCGGGGTTTGTGAAAAACAAGGGACACACCGCATGGCCTTGAGTTGGGCCTTGAATCGTGCATTACAGACATATATATATATATATAATATATATATATACAGATGGATATTTTGTTGATGAGATATCCGCATTGGAAAGACTAACTTCATTCTTCAAATATGATGTGTTTACACATAAATAGAGCTACAATGAGTTACATAGTCACTATACACTTCCCCGCCATATTTGTCCTCGCATTTTGAGAACACCACTGGATTGACACCTATTGGGTTGAGGAATCCCGTAATTCCATGGCACTTGGACTGGAGCTATGTGTTCCACAGACCTCGTTCGAAATTTTAAGCTTCAGCCCACACCTTCAGAATCATGGAACAGATGAGGATCGAACAAGCCGCATAGAAAACTTCTGAATAACCCATGCATCGCAAACTGCTCAAACCAATCGATTGGCAGCAACACTTCCTGAAACCAACATACCTGTACTGTTGATGGAAGAAATCCTGCACCAACTGGAATGCATAAAACCCTGCATTTTTTTTAATAATGGGGTAAACTACCAACCCCAAATGGTGAACACCGGATTTCTGAACCATCAACAGTAGCACCTGATAATTGAGAGTTGGAAGTTGGAAGTCACTTTACTTCCCTTTTGGGGATCTTTAAGGGCAAGCTTCAAGCAATCATCCAGGAATTACTTGGAGACTAAGGCGTCATTCAACGATGTAAACACTTCCATACCTACAACGAGGTTCAAAAAGAGTGAAGACCTCAACAAAAACCCTGCAATTCTGCAATCCTTTGGGTCTTTTTAAAGGGAAGTGGATGCATTTTCAACAGAACAAGGTTCACCTCTAGGGGCTTTAGAATTGGTGAATTTTCGGATCATTTTCGATCATCCTGAGGCATGGACATCGAGATCCTTCCATAGCAGCATTGATTTTGGATAGTCCATTTGCCAACCTCGAAATGGTGGTGCGCGAGCTCATTGTTCCTTGTCAGAAAAGCCAACAAAACCTGGTCGTTTAGGATTGCCCTTTGATGGCATTCAGATATGATGTTTGAAGACTTTAACTGTATGTTTTTCAACGTTCCAAGAGCTATACTCCACGCATTTCTGATTTTAAAAGGCCAACAAAATTTGCGGGTTATTTTTGGGAGATACTTGGGCTCACCTTTCTAGAGGGCCCCGTAGTTTGATACTGCTAGTGGAATTGCCTGGAACCCATGATGAAACCCATCCGCATTAGGACTTCAAACCTTCCGAATCATCGCAAAAAAAACGAAGCATTTCCCCATTGGTTTTTGGGAAAGCTTCATGAAGGATGGAAACCAACAAAACGGAAGTTTTTTAACATGGAATCATGTAGCCATCAGATGCAAAATCAGTACATTCATTTCCAATGAATTTCCATAGGAATTGGATTTTTAACCATTTTTGCAGCATGGAAAGTTTCACGATCGTTTCACCGCTCCCGGAGGGAATTCCCCGGGAAAAACCACAAGGACCGCATGCCTATTCGATGTAAGCTCCGTTTCATGGTGAATGCGGCCATGGGCATGGTGCGACGTTCCGTGCGCAAACGTACCTCGGATAAAGATATGGAAACCGAGGGACCGGTTTCCAGATGCAAACTCCAGGAAACTAACATGGCTGGTTGGAAAATTTTGTGGAATTTTGATATGTTCAACCAGAAAGGGATCATTACTTGCTATTTCTGAATACTTAACGATGCAAAAGTTGAGAAACATGTGGAGGGTTGAGACAGGCAGCGAAACATCTTTAAGTTTGTGACATGATTCGAAGCGCTTCAAAAATCCTGCTTCACCTACGAAGATCAAAGTTTGATCAAATACAATGTTATAGCTTCACATTTTTGTGGGCCCCGTGCAAAAAGACATAGTAAACACGCACTGAATCAAAGATTGCAACAACCTACATTCCCTGAAAGTAGGATAGCACATGCAAATCATTGGAAGTCTGAAATGTCCTTTTTGGGATGGCCCCAAATATATTTAGGGGCGAAACTAACGGTGCTCGAGAGAGAGAGAGAGAGAGAACTGTTAGTTTCAGGGAGGATAGTTTTGCCTTCCAGTCTAACTTCATCGTTTCTTTTGTTTTTGTGGTGTGTTGTCATTGCTGTTGCTGTTGCTGTTGTTGTTGTTGTTGTTGTTGTTGTTGCTGTTGTTGTTGTTGTTGTTGTTGTTGTTGTTGTTGTTGTTGGATTTTTGCCTCACACTGAGGCACTGAGATGGATATTTTGAAGTTGAAGCCCATTGAGAGCCTTGGAGAAAAACACGACAATATGCTGTGGGAACTTTCCAACAGGAAACAAACATTAAAATATCAATGGTGTTGGGTGGTGAAGAATGAGGGAATGAAATCCTATATGACCTCAATATTTTGAGTTAAGGAATGGAACATGACGCGGTTGAAGGTGTGTTGGCAAATGTTGGCAAAGTGGGAATTTTTTGAAAAGGGAAGGACTTGCATCGCAATGTTTTCGTTTACTGGAGGGTATTATTTAAATTGCCCATATGTACACCCTGAAAGCTAACATATCCCCTGAAAAATGGTTGGAAGATGAAAATTTCTTTTAAAGTGGTCCCTTTTGTGGGGACATGTTACTTTTAGGGGGGGGTACTTTGCTAAAGCTTGCTACGTTGTAGTTAATTTGTCACACCTGTTGCTTTGGTTTCTTGTTTTGCTTCTCCAACCCTTTGGATTTTTTCTGTCGTTTTGGAGCTCGGAGCGCTTCCACGAATAGGGAAAATATTCTCTCTTCCAACCACAACCAGGGTGGATAACAAAAAAACAAGCCAAAAATCCCAGCAACACCAGACCAACTATCAAGACCGGGGAGGAAAAGAAAACAGAAAACATAAGCCTTAATTTTGTGTTTCAACGGAGGCCGGGTAACCGGGTAAGCCATTTCCGCTGCGGTTTCAACTAAGGAATGTGCATACTTGCTTCATTCCATCCCTCTTTGTAGCCGGAGCACCTTGGCTATTGCAGTTTAGCCTTGGCAGATGATGACACTTCTGGTAAGATCATGAAGTGAACCCCAATCAACATGGTTAAAAAAAGCAGGGTTCTTTAACAAAAATATGCAGAAGTTGTGGAAAGTGCCATGTTGAGTCGGAAGTGAGGGATATAAAACTGAGTCCATCCATATTTTTATGCCCTCATTTTCTACCGCACCTTTTTGACGTCCCAACTTAGGTGAATGATGAACTTATCGACCCTCATCATACGCATGATATCTATGACGTCTATGCCGGAGATAAGAAACTTGGCCGGAATCTTTGGGGAGCCCTATTTGTGAACTGAGAGAATCTTGAGATGACTTTTGTGTTTATGCCATGTGATTTACGCATGGTTAGATATCAATATATATATATATATATGTATATGCATGTACATATATTTATACGTACATATCCCATCATGTTTTGCATGTCTTTGTTGTATATATTACAATTCTATCATGTGATATCATATCATTATGCTTACATGAGATACTATGTAATACTAGTTGATATTTGTGTAGATCATATGATCTCACATAGTATTAGATTCAATTATGCCAGTTTTTGTTCTTTATCATAATGTTCATCAACACCGCCAGGACGGTGGTCATAAGCACAATTGTGTAATATGTTGGCCTCGGTGATGTTTGTCCATCTTATTTTCCAACCATTTCCAACCATTTCCAATGTATCCGTTAAAACGTGTCATTGCATAGAGAAGTAGAAAGATCCCTGAAACTCCTACTTGGATGCTGGATTTTATGTTCATTGCAACAATCATGGCTGTTTGACATGTGCATGATGTTCCGAGCCATTTGTCAGGAACATCGTCCTGATTGAAGGGGACCACAATTCTCAAAGGATGGGAATGCGAAGGGGTGTTTGATGGCAGTTGTCATGGCTGAAAGAACAAATCAACACATGAGTTTACGATTGAATTCTGCGCAAGACCGTATCAAGACCTTCATCAAACATCATCAAACCATCCCCAACCATCGTGTTTGCTTTTTGAACTGGGATTCAACATTGAATCCAAGCGAAATCCACACAAGAGTTCATATGTTTAGCTTTGTGTCTTCATGAGAGATGGTTCGATCAAACAAAACTGCTGCAGTGTTTTCCAAGTACAGGCCTGAGTACTTGGCAGATGGCATCTCGATCTTCTTGTTCGTAGCTTGGTCGCAGAAGTTCTTTCCAGAATGGATCTTTAACTTTCACCTGGAGAATGACTAATTCCTGGGCCGGGTAGAAATTGGACGGGCCAATCCTATTTTTTTTGCTTATAATGGTTTCAGAAACATCGGAAAAAGATGCTTATTTGTGCGCCTTATTATGTTGTTTATTCGAAACATCAACCAAAACCACTGTGACATCTTCAAATGTTTAGAGATTTTGTTATGCCACAAGGATCATTCATTGCAACTGATGATGGAACCATGGATTTTGCCAGGAACGCCTATGCCTTCCAGCAGGTGCTTCTTTGGGGGCAATGTCATGATAGCTCTTTAAAAAAGATGTAAGGTGTAGAGTCTAGAGTCGCTAAGCCGTCAAATTTGGAGGAAAGAAACGGAAGTTGTACAAGTTCATTTCAAAATGAAAGAATGAAAACCAACATCATTATTCCCTTGTTTTTGTTTAAAGGTGAGTACCTTGCCGGTCAGCATTCGAATAGGTTGATGTTATTTACATTTGGAACAAAGTGATTTTAATGATCTGATGGTGCAGTTTTTTGCAACAAGAGGCTGCGAAGGAGTATTTGAATATTTTGTCCAAAGCACCGAGCAAACAATTCATGTTCAATCCTATTTAAGCAATAACTTCAGAGATATTTAGACATAAGGATGTCATGTGACTTGCTGTTGTCAAAATAATACTCTCAACCGGTCTTGAAATGACATAACATCATCTCATCATCTCCAGTGATTGTTGTAAATACATGGAAGAAGTCCAGATGGTTCTGTCCTTGAGCTCATCGAAAGACGCCTTGACACATGTTGTTTCACAGGTTTGCCGGGTGAACTGCCACCAGTACCTTCCATGTCAATGCCGCCCTTCCCGCAAGAGGCGCACCACATTCGAGTCCTAACGGAATTGTGGAATGTTGTGGAGATGTTGGGAAATCAGAAAGAGAAGTGTGAAAATGACCAGCTGGCCGCGAGTCGGGGCTATTTTGGGAAAGTCTCCTAGGTCCTAACTTTTTTGACCAAAAGGTTCCCCCAAAGTTCAGCCAACCCAGTGATATGTCAGAGCAAACGCGAAGGAGTGAGAAACGGAAAAGTGATGGGCTGGGGTTTTTTCAAACCTTAACAAAAATTGGCATTTTCGGAGCTAAAGAAAAGAGCGAAACATCTCGAAACGCCAGCCCATCAAGTCGGGAGTAATGCTCCACATGTATGTATATATATATATATTTTTATACATGCCATGGTTTGAGTGATAACCTGCGCATGATATACCTTACCTACTTCTTTCACCATTGACCACTTGCTATGATGGAGCCAGGGTGGATGTTTGTCCCAATCCTCACTTGGGAGCTATTTGGAGCTCAATGTTAAGTCCCGAATGGGCAATGTACTCAAACAAAAGATTAACAACAGTCAAAAAAGTTTTCCAGACGCTGCTCTAAAAAGACAAAAACATGAACAACAAGGAAGACTCATATCATCATGAAACTTGACAAACCATCAAGTCATATCAAGTCATTGTGTTTCCATTTGGAGATTACCTGTTTTCGTTTGTTGTTTAAAAAACATCTCCCTTTCGACGTTGGTTTCAGGAAGTGGAGTTGACGCCTGGAGGTGCATATCTGTGGTATTGATTTTGGATTGGAAGATTGGATGAGATGTTTACATACTAGGTGGTGGTTCAAATATTGTTTCTATATTTTTACCCCTACTTGGGGAAAATTCCCATTTTGACTAATATTTTCCAAATGGGTTGAAACCACCAACCAGCATATTATGTTTACTGTTTACTGTTTCCTTGGCATGTTACTAATACAAAGGTGCCATGGACACCAGCAGTTCTGTGACAAAGGATTACAATGTCTTTCTTCCAACTTTGATACATTTCATTGCAAATTTGGATATCGCCGAATTTGAGCTTCTTGGCTAAAGCAAGATTCTCCAGAGTTTACTTGTTGATGCTTGTTTGATTTAGCAGTCTTGTAATATACATAATTCAGCATGGCATAAATGGTGGCAAAGACTGAAATCGCAGTATCCACTGTGTTTGCAGGATCTTTTCAATCAATGTTTCAGCGGATAGGCTGAGGTAAATGTCTTCCTCCTAACCTTCACCTACTCTATGGGCTCTCTGGACTTGTGAACTAGTTGGAGTGCCATCATACCCAATACATGTTTTGCTGCATGATCTTGAACATCTTAAAATGACGGTCCCTTCATCGTGTTTATTAACGTGAAGTTTATATGGTGGACACAGTTACATTCAGTACAGCCGGGGCAACACAGACCTTTTTGGGTGCTAATGCAGGAAAACCCTACGGCTCGCTCGCCCCACGGCAGATAAATCAAAGCAGCTGAGAATTCAAGTGAACAACCTGGAATGGGTTGAGAACGAATCCAAGTTCACCCCATCTAAATACATGTGGGTACACTAGGAAGAACTCGACCTCACCAACCAAAACAGTGATACAGTAGGAAGAGACGCTCTTCATAGTCGCCCTCTAAATTAGATTTCTGAAATGCTTCGCTCTGTACCATATACCGGCGTTCTACCTTACCTAGGCTTTCTTCTTCACCCTTTGTCTCTGACCCTTCCAAAAAGTAGAATATCCAAGACAGTCTCCATTCTTTTTCATCTTATGTTTTCGTATTGTTTCTATCTACCTTTTCGATCCTTGAGGATATCAGTCGTCAACTTCCCTCCATCGAATTCTCCGGAAACCGAATCCGTGAAACCCCCAGGTCAACAGGCTGACGAGCTGGCAGTGCAGGAGGCCATTTTGATGTCGTTGATGACCCCTGCTGACACGGTGCTCCGGTGGAAGGGACGGAGGGATGATGTGAATCAAGCTTGGTCGAAGTGTGACAAGCCGTGATGTAGCAACTGGATGGATTTCAGAAACGAACAGGTAGTTCAATGTGAATTGGGGGTTTCCACATACTGTTCATATAAAAAAGACGGGAAGTCCAGATTGGTGAATCATGATGAATGAAGATGAGTTGATCAATGGACCAGATGATGATGATGATGCACTACTTGTTTCTAAATCATGATTATTTGATGTTCCAGATTTGACTTTTCTGGCATTTCAACTTGGTGAGATTTCCTGGAGACATCCATTGTTTTGTTCCTTAAAAGTCGCCGTGACTTTCAGATTGTTAAGATTGTTACCCCAGGCTATTGAAAGTCAATAAACTTTTGCAGGAACAGTTGGACTATTTGTATATTAACATTGTATATACACTCATAGCATCTCAGTTCTGGGTGGTGGTTTCAAGGATTTTTGTTATGTTCAACCCTACCTGGGGAAATGATCCAATTTGACTCATATTATTTTAGCAAGGTTGAAACCACAAACTAGATAGGCTTCCTGTAGTTAGAAGTTGGCAAGAGGTAACTTCTAAGAATCACAGGTGCGCACAAAAACACCCAGCAATTGTTGTTGTAGCCAAGCAACGTCGATGGCGCAAGTCCAAAATGGTGCTTAGTGAGGCTATTAATCATAAACCTTTCCTGCACATGGATGTACATGAGAACTGCGCTTTGAACTCTGATTCAACCACTCGAATGCTGGCAGCAAAGTCCAGCAAACGGTTCAATTTCCAATAAGAGCAAATATGTGTTGCGGAAAAGTCGCACAATTCATGACTCCATCTCGAATGTGACTTGTAGGTTTTTGGCGGATTTGGTACGGTATATTCTTTGTTATCCCTGAAGTCATTCCAATTTATTCTAAAGGTTTTGGGGGTGTTGGATTGCTCATGGCCTACTCAACAAAGGCAAGGCAGCAAGACAAAACGGGTGAATGTCACCACTGGAATAATCATGACCTTCATGATGGTGGCATTGATGACAGATGTTAGTAGCCATGAATCAAAACCGTACTTTTCCCCTTGCCATTGTCATCATTTATTTCCACAATGGTTGAGGCAATGTGAGCGAGAAGGCTGCTGTGACTAGCCAACTGCTAAGCTGCAAAGCCAAACGCTTATGGCAGTTGTGTTGTAGCCTGCGCCTGCAAACATAAATAAATAAATAAATATATATATATATATACATATACACATATGGCATCCAAGTTGCATCAAAATTGGCATGGTTTTTTAATCATTATCAACCTTGACTCTTTCTCTCTGTATATATTGATGATTTGGTTTACCGTTCAAAGGTTTACATCATTGAACACAATGTTCTACTAAATGGAATTGCTTTTTGGATCTCAATCACAGGTTCATGTTGGACAAAAAAAACTGAAGCATCCGCTGTCACGTATGACGTAGTGAGGCAGTGCGCAGGTTCTGTTCTTTTTTTAAAGTAAAGCAACATGCTCAAACAGGGCAATTGGGGATTATTCATGGATTGCTTTGGAAGATGAAGGAAGCAACAATTGGCCTGCAAAACAACCATGTTGTTTCCTGGTTGGATGTATGAGGTAAACTAAACACCCGCCAAGTCCGGTGAGGGAAACTGCATGGAAAATAGCTCGTGACCACTCACCTGTTGACCATGGATGACGGGATTCCTCATCATATGTGCGTATATAAATGTTATGTACATACCAGGGGGAGGATCCCCCAAACCAGTACATACAACTTGACAAGCCTTGAATTTCATTGAGTCATTCTTTCTTCATATCCGATTCATATCCTGGCTGGCAAAGGTGTCATCATCCCATAAGGTAGAATTTGTGCAATGCCTGATTCTGCCGGACCCAAATGATAACAGTCATCTTGTTTGGGGAATTCTAATTGCCACCGGAACACTCCTTACGCAAAAATAGTGGCATCACCACATGGCCTAACAGAATAGGGTTTTGAATTTATTATTCAATTAATGTTCAGTTATTGTTTTTGTTGAAACCGGATAGGATCCCTACTACTCTTCCGAATAGCTCGTTAGAATGGTGTTTTAGGTATATGTTTTGTTTTTTGGGCGGGGGTCTAGATAGCTCCTCACAAGGTGTTTGGAAGGATAGGGAATGATTTCATTCATCTATACCTATAAATGCAAAATTCATCCTGCTGGACTGCTAAGACCCCATCGGCCCGTTTGCTTGCTGTTCGCAAGCTCGTTGGCTTATGCCCCACGACGTTGGGTCAGCCATTCACACACATCATGGAGGGTTAAGGTTTCCAGCTATCAATGCAAAAAATATCCGGGATGGTCATCAACCCAAATTGGTGAATATATTTCCCACATAGGGCATTCCCAAAACATTGCTACGTAAAGTTATGCAAAATCAGGGATCATCCCAGGAACCTGTAACTTCCAATACAAACGAAATGATTCGAAAAAGGGATTTGATCAACTACGGCTACTGGAGGTGTGACGTAATGAGCTTCCCTCCAACGAATATCCCAGAAGGTAAGGGAAAAGCTTTGATAACTGACACTGAGGGAAGTTTTCATCACAGCACAGGTGAGATATAAGTTAATATCAAAACCTTCAACCGATGGTGAGTTAGTGGTTAAAGGTTGATTTGCTATCCTAGTAATGGCTTATGAAAGGGAATTTCACCTGAACAAATGTGTAAAACAATAATTTATTCACCAGCAATGATTGGTTGACTGATGTTATGGATGATGTATTAAAATACTGTAAATTTTGTTTTCATACCTCTACATATATTTGGATTTGTTACATATTTACTTCACTTTTGAAAATTTTGCACTGTGTACAAATAACAAATCATATCCGCACTGGAAGAGGAAAAAAACATACATGCATCAATGATTGATATCCATCTATGTTCGCGATTTCTTTTTCCGGGACACGTATTGAAATGTGTCAATACTTTCACAACACACGGAGGTTTCACAGGTGAACATGTTTTTTGCTACGAAAAAAAGGGATCAAGTTCTGTCACTTTCATTGAAACGTTTCAACCTCGTCGGCTCGAGGTTTCACAGTGTTTTTGTTGAATCAATATATTTTTTTGCCAAGCAAAAACAGGAAATACCATGACTGGGTGGTTGCAACTCAAATATCTTTCATTTTCCCCCTATTTGGGGAAGATTCCCATTTTGACTAATATTTTTCAAGTGGGTTGAAACCACCAACTAGATGATTAAATCCCACATTTTGTGTGTTTCAAAATTTCCCAGTCACTTTTGAGAAATCCAAAGAATTGAACATCCCATGTTGTGGTGGCATTTGGTGCTAGCTATCGGCTATCATCCAGGTTTCCTAGAAAAAATCACGGATCCTTGGAGTTGGCAATTGAAGATTTGAATCACTGGATTTCCACTGGCTTAGGGTTCAAACATTTGGGTTTTATATGCATATGTTCATAGGATTTAATATCATTTGACATAAAAATCCCTGGGATTTTTTGTTTTGGATTTGCTTCAAGTTTGTTTTCTTATACCAGGTAGCCAAATATAATATACATTAAATTATACACCACCATGTCGTTTTTGCTTGAAGACCAATGGGCTGATTCAGTTGAATATGGCGACTTCTTCAAGATTCAATAGGTCCTTCTACACATGGCTTGCCATGGAGCTTGGCAGGAAGTGTGTCGCCTGCAAGTATTTCAATAGGTGATTTTGTAATACCTTCTACTTCAATAGGTGATATGGTACAAAATCGCTTATTTGACACTTTTGATCTTGCTCATTCCTGCTCGCCCTGTTACGAAATATCTTTGTTTTGCAAATGTAAGGTATAAACATGGTCTAATTTTGCTGATAAAAACTTCGGGCAGTTGGACGACATCCATCAACTCCAGGGAATATTTGGGACGACTTTTGGTGAACTCATCCAGTCGGGACCCACCGGTTCGATCGTTTCACAACCGAACCGCCAAACGCAGCGCGTGCAACGAAGCCATTTCGGAAAATGGGAGATTAGTAGGACATGTTATTTGTGGATTTGGATTGTGGGCCTAAAATTTTCCCTACAAAACAAGGTTTTCCGCCCCGGGCCCCTGGTGAATTTCCAGCCTGATGGATTTGGGCTGAGATTTTGGTTGTTTTGGAGTGATGAGTGTTGAACAATCAGAGAAGGGCCTCATTGTTTTTTTGTTTGGGCGGCAGGGTGGTGGCGGTATTTGTTTCAATTATTTTTCGGCTGGGGCCCTAGTTGAACAAGGTTCCCAGGGTTAGTTTTATTCTTTCTGTTGGTATGTGTTCTGTGTGGCATTGTATGGCCAAAGGGGCCCAACAATTTCTTTGAATAGAGAGGTTCCGTCCCTTTCAAATCATTTTTATAGGTCGTGTTCCAAGAGTGCCCATGTTACCTATGTTTCAATCCTTAGCAGGCTAGCCAGAGTCTTGCAGATAGATGTTCACCTGGAATCGGTGGAATCACAGGTGGATCTGACAAAGTTAGCCGACATTATTGGAAGCAAGGCAAAAGCAAAGTCGAGCACTCAGCGGTGAAAACGGACACAAGCAGTGATATATTTGATGTGATAAACAACGACAACTTCATGGGTGATAATATTGGGGGATCCTCCTAAAAAGGACCTGACTGTGGTGTATGAAATGCAAGAAATATACCATTACCGTAAGCATTATATGGGTGTATGAGATCCCCTCCGTACTTAATCACTTACTTGTGTAAGAAAAACATGGGATTATTGCTATTGCTATTTATTTGGATCCTGGTGGAATTCATCCCTTAAGTAGAGGTGTTTGTGCAGAGGCCAGCTTTCTTCCATGGAATCTGCCACCTACCAGAAATTGATCTTCCCTTTAAAACCAGTAAGGAAACCATTTGGACATGTTTAGGCCATAGCACTTCTTTTTGAAAGGGACATGTGACAGGTGTATTTGAAAGACTAGGGCTGGTCAAGAAAGCATGCCCTCCAATCTAGCACAGCATAAAAATGAAACTTCCGTCATTGTTATGAACAAACATGTGAATTCATGTGAGTGGGACTTGTTTCCATCCAACACTGTCCGATTTATGGAATTGTGCCTGTTCACGGCTGTTTTTGTTGGGGAAATCATTTTCCAATGGAAAAAAACACCCGGCGAACACCGGGGAGGTATCGCAATACCCGCGAGTGCTTCCGGTGGTTAGATGAAGCGAAGACCGGCTACGTCACACGTTGGGGGCTCCCGATCGGAGCTGCACCATCTATTTTTGGAGGAGGTATGGGGGAACAAGAAGCACATGTCAACATGGCTCACTGAGCCCAATAAACACCAGGATAAGTTGGGAAACTGTAAAGGAAACCAATGGCGATGAAGGTTTTGGGGATCACGAAAAAGGGTTGGTTTTCACATGTTTGAATTCCTTCATCAAAATGATGGATGATTGTTTGGCATTTTGGTATTTATAATGTGTCAATGTTTCAAAAAATACAGTATTTGTATTTCAATATCATACATACATGTAAATCATGTAAGTATCAGTGGCCTCAGCTGAAAAATATCCTTCAGGAGCGGTGAATTGTATACCTTCCTGCTAAGTTTTCTCCACCACCTGGTTCTGTAGGTTTGTTTTTTCTAGCAACCAGATACCAAGATACCAGAAAACGTCAGATATCCAAAATGGGTGTTTCCGAAAATAGGGGTACCCCAAAATGTATGGTTTATAATGGAAAACCCTCTTAAAATGGATGATTTGCGGGGTACCCAAAATTTTTGGAAACACCCAAAATAGGCATTTTCTCCAAAAATGGTTGAGGCAAAAACGTTGATTCCATTGGGGTTGATTCCTGAACTTGTAGAGCCATTGCTGCCAACCATCGGATCAGGCCTCGGCCTCCGGCCTCCAAGGTGCTGAGTGTTTGCAATTCCTGGAGACTTTTGGCTACAACGCCACCATAGGTTGGGAAACTTAGAGGGCCGATCCACCAAACACTTGAGAACACACAAATCAGAATCAGATCCTGACTTTATCTACAGGGGAAACAAAAACAGAAACCATATCTGTGTTTGATGCCTTCTGTTTGTATTTTTTTTGCCTTTTTGAAGTCAGGCAATAGTTTATTGTGTTTCAGGGTAGCTGGGTCGGCGGCAATCACATGTTTTTTTAGACATCTTCATACGTGGAACGAGGCTTTTGCTTCCAAGTGGTTCACCGTTCCAATGGTGCAATTTGTCTGCCGATGTTTGATTTTCCTCACCTGGATAATATTGTGCAGGCTCTTAATGCTTTGAAGCTGTTTCCAAGGGGTTACCAACAAATCAACAAATGGGATCGCCATCTTCCATCCAAGAAGTTGGTGTTGAAGCTTGGTGGAGGGGCTAACTACCACCATGCTCCAAGTAATGAATAAGTTAGATTTGTTTCTTAGTAGTCGTAACCAAGGTGGTGGTAACTCATATCTATTTTATTATTTTTTTAACACTAGGTGGTGGTAACTCATATCTATTTTATTATTTTTTAATGGTCACCCCGAAACTTGGGGAAGATTAACTTAACCCAATTTGATGAACATATTTTTCAGATGGGTTGGTTCAACCACCAACATCAAAAACTGCCAATGGAAAACTGTCGAGCCTACCATTCTCAAGTAGCCAACTGCCGAGCCGGAAATCCTCCAAGGTAACCAGGTCTATGAGGCACTACTTCCACCAGGACAAAGTGAGGTCCAGCTTTTTTGGTGTTTTTTTACAAGTGGTTTGAGGAGCGCAAGTGTTGAAGATGGATATTTTTGGTTAAACATATGCAGTGTCCATTGTCCATGTTAACACCATCGGCTATAGTTAGAATATGTTAGAATGGATACTTAAGGATTGTTTTGGCATGGAATGATACAGGCTCTCCATCATTCTCCGTCTCCCAGCAGAAAATAGGAGAGATGACCATCCCGTACAATCCATGTAACATCAACAATCATCAATCAATCACAACCTCAACAACATCTGTAAAACAAAACAACAACTCCTGACTGTCCATAAACAAAGATATCTAACATTATACATACATATCATATCCCTGCAAAAACTTCACAAAAAAAGATCTCAAAAAAGATTTAACCCTGAAAAAGATGAAGAGAGAAAGATGACCCGCCGACCCGGGGCACTTCCAGGTGGAGATTTCTCGCTTCCTGCGGTTCTTTGGACCTCACATTCATCCCAGGCGTCGGGTGGAAGTTGTAGTTGTTTTTTTCCCGAACATGTAGCAATGTATAGGCATTCATTTGTTATATTTATAGATTTGATTTGTCGATAATAGTGATGACAAAACGGATTCTTATATACTTGTTGACTACTATGGTGAATATGGATTATATATATCCATCACTACCCATGACCTTTTACAACTGAGACTTGATTACTAGTTCAGGTGACTCCCCTTATTTTAAAAGACTTGCATGGACAGTATCAACCTTGGAGAAAAAACAATATATATATGTATATACATACATATTATTTAGCGTGGATGTATGTCATGAATTGTCATATTTATGCATTTGCTGCTGTATTGTTTGTCACATTAGAGGTGGATATATGATGCAATATACCATGCAGCCATGCATGTGATTGTGGGCCTTCCCTCCTTGACTTTCAATTTCTGGCATGGCAAACCTGTGTTTTGATGTGCATTTGTTTGGTTCTTAGTTGCCCTTTTGGCAACTAACATCTTCCCTTTCAAGGTGGTTGGGAAGATGACACTCACCAATAATTCTATTATTATTGCATGATGTTGGCGCCCAACGGAAAGACGAAAAGGAGAACCTGTTTCCAACACATTTCATGATGTACCCCAATCCTCTTGGAGTCTTGGATGTGGAAACTTCTCTATTCCAGTCACATGGATGAACCGGCTGCACCCCATGGAAGGGTGTCTTACACCTTCCGAGCCAAAATTTGTAATGATTCATAGGAGCAAGTGTTGATTTCTGATGCATCTTCCAAACATCCATTTTCAGTGCGGGTACTGCAAATGATTCGGTTACCCTTGGAGGTATGAAGATATTGCCAGACAGCCGGAAGCTCAATGCTGATGAAACGTTTGGCAGTTTGGATATATGTAGAAAGACGAGCAAAAGCACGGAGTCATTCAAAGAATTTCATCATGCTAAAACCCTGTTTTATCAAGATTCTTACAAGCATCGCGTCTATGACATGAAAGGTTGTATCTTCGGGTGAAATATGATGAAATCCCAGCATTCTGCCATCAGGTATGGCCAAAATGATTCTCTTTTTCACCAGTCTCCATATTGGTGGTGTTTGACACAAATATTCTGCCTCTTTAAAAGGAGGAAGATTTCCGTTTCGAATGACAGATGGTTTTTATTAATAGAAACATATAGAAAAATGATCATAGGTTTATATAGATGGTTTATCTGATGTTTACCCTGTTTCAGTACTGGGAATCCGTCTACCCGTTTCAGTTGCTCCCACCCAAAAAAAAATGCCAGGCGGGAAGTGGGACCACTGGCACCTTCTCGGCCTCCTACACCGGCCCCCGAAAACGTCGGGCACCCAATAAAGCACCAGACATGGCGACCATTCATTTTGATAGACGTGGAATCCTACAAGTAGGGAAAATCAAGGGATGTGATAGATAACAACATGTCACCATGAAGGTGATATACAAATATACAGTTGATCACGTTCGTTCCACCTTACAATCGAAACAAAGGTGGCTCACGTTTGGAATGCCATAACCTTCTTTTTTCATCTATATTCAATAGTCATCAATAGTCCATACATGTCTATGGTACATACATATATACATATATAGTGTGCACAAATTCCTGCACCACTTGGGATGGCTTCCAAACCCCTTGGAGCCTGGATTTGGTTTGTTCATGGAGTTGGATTGGAATTAGACATGTGGCAACAAATTGGACCTTGAAATTGTTTTTTCGTGTTTTTTTTTCTGTTGAATTAAGCGGTGTTCAGAGCAATTTGTTGATGCAACATGGTGCAACAACTGTTTGTAGATACTCGTTTCTTGAAGCAGTTTTATTACAACAACCACTGGCCAAAAAGTTTTTTCTTTCTGTAAAAACTGGCTAACGCCTTACGCTACAGTTTCGAAAGCAGAATTCCTATCGGAAAACCTGAAGCCATGGACAATGGACCTTACAGCAAGAGGAGATGCTGAGCATTGGACATCAAATAGGTCTCAGATTCCATTTGTTCAATTCCGGGGGTTTCGAATCTTCAAATCCGTTTTTCGAGATATTGTGACCAAAATGACCATCAAAGGGGCCCCCAAAATTATCGGGAAGAGCCTATGACTACCAGGTCGTTGGGTTCCGAGGCGATGAAGAGGGGTCGTCCACCTACACCAGATTGGCACCGGAGCATGGGGAGCCAAGAGAATGGCACAGTTACAAGTTGAAACAGTTGATGTGTCTGGAGGGTTTGAATTCAAAAGGGGTTTTGGGGTAAAATCTGGAAGCTGATGATGATGATGATGATGATGGTGGTGGTGGTGATGATGATGATGATCATCAGGAATCCGAGATCATTTAAGTTAATAATATGGACGTCACACGACCTCACCTCAGAACGGGTACTGAAAGAGAATCCCTCTTGAATGGCCTGACATTTCAAGCTTGACTTATGAATATATTGTAACTAGTAATAATAGTATGTACCCATTTATTTGTATGTTTAATTTGATAGTATTGACAAGTCACGCTGTTTGTTTCTAGGCCCAGGCCCAACGTCTGAAGTGGAATTCGTGCCACCAGCACCTCCCTCGGTGTGGCTGCCCTGCAAAAGACCGGCGGGCCAAGGGCGGGCGAAACTTGCAGATTTTTTGTGTTATTTTATTTTTGGTGGTTGTTGTTTTTCTTTGTTGGGGGGGGGGGGGTGCATGGTTTTGCCACATTTGGAAGAACAGTTATTTTTTGAAGGAATGATCTATTTATATTCAATTGGGCTATCTTGTGTGGGAAGCACTTTTTTATTGAAAAGCATTTGAACTTCCAGCAACTCAGCATTTGCTTCACTTTTGGATGGTCATGAAACCTATCCGAAATGCTCACCAAATTCATCTAAGTTCCAATAAGTACTGTAATCCTTAAGAAAACATTCTCATAGACGTCACTTTTTGTAGTACTTAGATTATTGAATGTAGTCACTAGTCATGTTCGTTCTTGCTGTTGTTGTTGTTGTTGTTGTTGTTGTTGTTGTTGTTGTTCTTGTTGTTCTTGTTGTTCTTGTTGTTCTTGTTGTTCTTGTTGTTCTTGTTGTTCTTGTGTTCTGTTGTCTTGTTGTTCTTGTTGTTCTTGTTGTTCGTTGTTGTTGTTGTGTTGTNGTCTGTTTGTTAGTTTGTTGTTGTTGTTGTTTGTTGTTGTTGTTGTTCTTGTTGTTCTTGTTGTTCTTGTTGTTCTTGTTGTTCTTGTTGTTCTTGTTGTTCTTGTTGTTCTTGTTGTTCTTGTTGTTCTTGTTGTTCTTGTTGTTCTTGTTGTTGTTGTTGTTGTTGTTGTTGTTGTTGTTGTTGTTGGTGTTGGTGTTGGTGTTGGTGTTGTTTTGTTGTTGTTGTTGTTGTTGTTGTATGTTGTTGTTGTTGTTGTTGTTGTTGTGGTTGTTGTTGTTGTTGTTGTTGTTGTTGTTGTTGCTCTTCACCCAAACTCCAATCATCCAAACTCCCATCAACGAAACATTCGCTCTAGCCTAAGGCTCCCACAGGTGAGGCTGTACTGAAGGAGAGTTACCGGGTGTCTTGTGGTGCCCCAGTGAGGTATGCAGGTAGAAATTGGTTTTCGGAGGAAATTATGATACCAATGATATCATACTTGCAGCATTTGGAAGTCTTTGAAGAATGCTACTTCAGGACATTTTTCAAATTTTGAGGGATGTATTTGATTTGTTGGTGAGTTGGGGTTCAATATGTTTCATGATTCTTATGCAGTGTCTAGGAAATATGATTCAGATCCGTTTGATGAGGACATGGTGGACTTCAATTACCAGGAAGTAAACTTTATTTGTGCAGGGACTTGCGTCCGAGAACAGCAGAATTTGTGTATCCAAGTTTTTATTTGTGCATTTGAAATTACGCTCATGATAAGCTTAGATAGTGTGAAGTCCATGTTTCTGTTGATTGATGCAAATAAATATTGTCATACCTACATTCAATATGATCAGACATTGGCAGATGGGATTTGAAACTTTGGTTCCTAGCAAAACTCGATGGCAAATTGGAGTTGTGTTTGTTGGTTCCCTAGATACGTGAATACTACCTAAATAATTGTGATGGTGAAGAAGAACATTTGATGATGACGACGATGACTGTTTCAATGCTGGAAATTGCTATGCTGAACAGTATATTTATTCATTTTGTATTCATGATGATCATCATTACCGACCTCTAGAATAACAATATTAGATTCCGATGACAATCATTCACCAAAAGCTCTCCAATTCTCCTTGGCCAGACTGATGCATCAGGAGGATAACTGGAGTGCTGCACCTACTTCCTTAGGCTGCTGTCGTGATGAAGACTTCACTAATGGAAACTCAGTGGAAACCGTGCGATTTCTCGTGTTTCTCCACACCCCCAAAAACTTGAGGGTTGCAGGTTTCATGTATAGGGTAGTCACATGTGACATGGTATATTCTGATTGAACCGTAGTCGAAATCCTTGCAGCATTTTGGTTGGAGGCTCACTCTTCAACAGGGCATATTGGCACCTCTGAAATCATAGAATTTCTTCGAATTCTTTTGGGGAAAGGCGTGCGAAGTCTGGAAATGCCGAAAAAACGGTTGGAGAGAGGTCAGTGCTACACCCTTTTTCTTGAACAGATTTCACCTAGAGAATTTGACAGCCGACATGTCTTTTTTGTTTGACTGTTTGGATTCTCATTGATTCTCATGGGAAATATCCCCACCAACAAATAACTGCCTGCATAATTATACATATACATAGTTTGGATGAAGTTGTTTGATTCTTTTTACCGTGAGAGTGCAAAGTTACATTCATGCAAGGGTTCGTGGTTAACATCGTGACACCCTTCCAGTCCTGTTTAATATCGATGAAGCTACGAGCTTTCCCATGCAACACGGCAGGATGTAGTGCGGCAGTTTCCAACGTTACCAGCTCAATACCACCCATGGCCGGGAGCCTGAGATTGGAGAGACAGAGCACGGAATTTATTTCTGTTGTTTTCGTTTCATGGTCCAAGAAGTTCTTCTAAGAGCCTATGTTTAGGTGATGAAGTCAGTGTGGACATGGAGGAATTATATCACTGGAAGTTTTTGTTTGTGACGCTTCTGTCATTTTTGGATTTGTGCTTTTGTTGAACAACACGTGCAAGATTCTTGACATTACCAAGCTGTTTTTGGCACAAGAAAAGGCTGTGAATCACCGGATCATTGGTGCTTGGGATGATTGGATCCATGATGCAAATGCTTGCGGTGCTTCTGTGTTTGACATCTCTCCACCTATGTCTATTTACAGCTTGGTACTCGGGTTTCCGTGTTCTCTTCACTCGTTTGGAGAATGTTCACTTGCAGGACATTAAGTTCCTAAGAAATGCAACACATCTGTTAATGCTTTTTGATGGTGATCCCCATGCCCTCAAGATGCATGCACGGGTTCCACCAGGATGACAACGCTCGTGCTTTTGGGATGTTCCCCACGAAAAGACGACTTAACCATTGCATTGAGGGGGGTAGGGGATCATCCCAGTTTAGGAACTTGTGTTTTGAACAGTTGTTTTGTTTAAACATGTGCCATCTATCACTCTTAGCGAACCTTGATTGAATGGGCTTGTTGTTTCTTGTTGACAATGATACCTCCCCTTTGTTTGGATACCAGGATTTCAAACGAAGCGTGGTGGAAGAGTGATCATTGGGATCCTTTTTGGTTACCTTACACAGGAATTTGTGAGCATTTTCCCACATCATCTTAGGGCAAGTACACAAGCCGGGAGCTGTTGTAAGGTTAACCGTGCAGTTAAATGGAATGCCATATATATGTTCCATTGCTCAATTGCATTTGGGATATGTTTTTTTTCAATCTGGGATGGCTGGTTTTGCACCAGGTTGGCCATCCAAATTGCAGCGACAGCAAAGCCATCCGAAGAGTCCTCGCAAGAGAAACGCTTAGCCTTGCTTTTTATGCTCCGAACGCACTTGGTGGAACTTGATCTTTGGCATCGTTGGCTTCAGGATGTTTCAAGTGATGTGGCACCAGTGGCTGAGTTGCTGTGTAGTTGAAACTTTATTTTGTTTGCACAGGGGATGGAATTCCAAGGGAATTTCCTATATCATCATATCTTCATGTGATGTTGCTTACAGGAAACTGAGTCGTCAAAAAGTTGATTCTACATACTGTTCAGTCCGTTCATATCCACTTTCAAGTCCAAGTACATGCCATAAATCTAAACCACTCCTGAAAAAACACATAGGTCAAACTACATTCAAATGATTTGTATGATTTCTCCTTTAGACCTTATCTTCTACATATTTGGTTTTACTTTTAGTCGTTCATTTGTTCCGAAAAACCCAGGTATCCATTTTTGTACATTTGGCCGATGGCATGCGAGATGCCAATGTTGCAGCTCTTAGATCAGCATTGCCAGGTCTACAAGTTGTACCCACCGTGGCTCAGCAAAAAAACGTTTGGATAAACAACGATTTTCGTTTCTCAAAGATATTTTTTGGGATTGTTAGGGGATCCGCAATTCTCACCATTGCTTAAAGGGGTTGAAACTATTTTTCAAAGGGGTTGAAACCACCAACCAGTTGATGTACCCCTTTTGGTAGGGGTAAGGCCTTAACCCCTTTGTTTGGGGACACATGTGACATGAAAAACCTCCCATTGGAAACAATACAAAACTCGGGCTGCTTGAAGCCATCATAGCTTTGCTGACTCCACCAAGGGAGGTCCTTGCTGTTTGGGCATTCATCTTTTTTCCGAACAAATGAGGGGAATGCTCCAAGGGGAGATAAATGGAGATAATAGATATATAAAAAGCTGCCAAATTCAACACATCCTTACCCTACCCCATACTCACCCCTACTCGCACATAGGTTCGGACTGGTTGGTGTGAGCTCATGGCTGCTGAAATTGTGTTATTTCAAGCAGCTTTGGAAGATCTACGAAACGACATCTTCGTTTTATTACCACATGATGTGGTTCCTTTGCAATCACCAGCATATGTGTTGAAGTCCTTACTGGAAACGGACTCCTCTATGTCACGTGTGTGTCCAGCAGGAGTTCGAGATATAGACGTTCCTCATGATTGTGCACATGCGATTGAACCACACTGGAGTCGATCGTTGATGTTGAAACATCATCAATGGTTGACCTTAAGTAGGGTTCATGCAGCTCGTTTAGTGAACCCCAAAGCCTTAGCTATGGCCAATGAAATTTTTGAGTCCGAATATTTGGGTGAACCTTTGTGTTCCGATGAAATTTTACCACTACTTAGCTTGGCATTATCAGAAAAATCCCTGAAATCCCAGAAGATTTCCCTCTCAGAACTTCCTTTGTATTTGGCTGCAGCTCATGGAACTTTGGAAGAAGGTTTCCAACAATTGGGATTGAGATCGGAATGTTTGTTGTATGCCCCCTGGCCTGGTTGTGGTGCTTCAAACTTTGGCTCCAAACGTGCCAAAAGCCCTTTGGGAGATGCGATGTCATCCAGCGAACGGGATGCCTTGCTTGTTGATTTGGCAGATCGAGGGATACTCTTCGCACGGAAACTGGGACTTTTCAAGAAGAATGTCACCAGTCACATGGAGTTTTTGAGAAGAAACGTACATGATGTACAACAGTTGTCAATGGCACCTTCGAGACTATTGCCTTTACCTACAGAAGAGTGTTGTACAAAATTGGTGATGGCAAGATGGACTTTAGCATCTATCAAGGCCAGATTGCCAGTTCCAATATTGGTCGCTATCTCTGGTTTTCTGGCATTTTTTGCAGGTAAATGTGTTGTTTTTGCACAAGGAATATGGGCAAAGAACTATTTTCATTGGGTCATTGCCATTTATGTGGCCGGGCACCTGGGTGTTTTTATGTTTTCAGTGCTGGCCTTTTCTGAATATTCACTGCTGGAGCCATTGCTGAAAGTTGGTCTCCTCCAAAGAACGGAGCTTTGAATCCTGTTGGGGCAAAACGCTTGATTTGTTGAAAATGCCGTGAAAAACCGGGGCAAAAGCTGGAAAGAAGATACAAAGACTAAGAAAAGGTGAGCCGTGGCTTGCCTTTGCTTGACAGTTGAAGTAATACATGCATTGCATGAACAACTCTTTAGGGGCATTTCCCACTTCAAACATGTGTCTTTAGCCTTTGCAAGCCAAAAGTTTATTCACCTTGAATGTACGGGAATCCCATACTCACAAGACATCCTTGTTAGACACAACAGCTGCCTTTTGTTGAGTACATGAAAGTGTTGGTACATCACAGCGATGCTTCCGGCAAGCATCCAGATTTTGAGCTGTGCACAGTAATTTGACCTCATGTTTTTTTTCCGGAGGAAATACACAACAGATCACCAGCAACTACAAGTGACTCATGGTGGCTTTACCACTTGTGGATTGTGGGAATTCTAGGACTTGTTTAACTGAAAGTTCAAAGCTTTACATATCCCCACAGTTCATATTTTGAGCCTCGGGGAAATGGAAGGGAACAAATCATCCATCAATGATGGCCAAGGTGTCGCGTGAGCATAGGCTGGGTGGCATCGATGAACAAAAACACACTTGATTGCTATATGGATTTGGTTGAAACCATGCACTGTATTATTAGAAAGTTCCAAATGCACCTTCTATGTTTTTTTTGTTTCCCCGAGTTACGATTTTTTCAAATTGTGGAAGAGCAGAGGGTTTCTTGGATGCGATGGGACGTCCCTTTGGTTGGCATCAGTTTGTATTGCTATCAACTCGCAACTCCAAACAACAGCAGCCAAGTGAAAAATCACTATGACATTATGATATGATGAGTCATAATTGCCTCCAAGAGGTTTTCTGCAATTTTGTCATCATTATCAGATTCGCAGTATGGGCAATATATTTTCTTTTTGGACGCATACTGTAAGTTGCTTCTACATATCATATATACGTACATTCTTAAATGTCATGTTCTCATTTTTGCCATGTTCTATTGTGGACCTAAATGCCATCCAGGTGATTCATCACAGTATTTACCGTTGTGATGCGTAGATACTGTAAAGGGAGAAAGGATCGTATCCATGGGTATTTCTTTTTTGTCGGTGTATCCCAACTTACTGTTACTGTAATCCTGTTAATGCGAAGTAAAGTCGCATATCTACATGCAAACATACAAGCTTGGTGAACTGGATGGAATGTTGTACAAATTTCCACTAATTTCTGCTCAGGGTGTGTAATCTTAAGTTGATATACAGTTTTTAACCGCATTTGCATTCGTACTTGTTCAGTGTTGACAATCATTTTCGGTACTATGAACAGGCCCTAACACTAAAGAAAAACAGCTGACAAACTCACTTCGAAAACTTTCTCGTTTTTTCTTGTGGGCTGGTCTTTTGCCAGGTGTTTTCGCTGTCAGTTTCTGGAATAAAAAATCGCTGTTTTCTCAATTGGGTCGCGTTCATTGTTGGCGTTTGGAGGCCCTGCCCGCCCCCGGGACAACCGCGACGTCTGGGCCAAAGAACTGGGACGAAGGAAGGAAGGGTGGAAACCCCGATTTTTGCACAGAAAATACCTGTTCAAATTGTCCATGTTTCATTGCAATCTTAAAGATGGGGTTTCTATTGTACGCGCTTTGGAATTTCCAAATGGTTCAGGTTTCGAACTTTTGGTTTTCAATGATGCCTGCGGTTTGTTGATGTTCCTGTTGTTCAAAGGAGCTGCATGTTAGTACATCCTTCAAGACAAAAGCATGATTCCTCAAACAGTATTGTGACATATGAACGTATACAGTACACATCATGTACTGTTAAAAAAGACAGGTACATGTATTATGCCCTGATATCATACGGCATCCCATATCATGCTCATGGTGCAATCTCTTGTCATTATGACCAGTGTGCTGATTACAAAACTGTACTTTCATCATCGTTGATGACAGCATTCGCATGGATATTCAACCGTTGGAAGTGTCAGCTGGCGGCAACTTAGTAAAATGGGTATCAGCTCAAAAAGGAGACAATGTCACATCTTGTCATATGGCTTAGTGATATCACATGTTCCTTGTTTTTACTCAGTTGTTCTCAACCAATTGAAAACTTGAGGTCCTTCCGGCACTGGCACTGGGCAGGCTGGGGCACCCCACTTGACCTTGGGAATGATGACCATGATGACATGGTGGACTTGTTTCACAGTGCTCCGCAGGCTGCCTTGAGACAACCCAAGTCCGGGAACCTGATGGTTTTCCAGATTGATAGATCGCTTCAGTTATCAGCAGCACCACCAGCAACCGGCACCATCACCAGGCAGGATTTCAATGAGATTCTATAAGGGATCAAAATGGACCTCATCAACAAACAGACCATGATGAAAAACGTTTCCGTCTCGACGGTCGCTCAAAGGTTGTGACCTTGTCCAGTTGGGGCCATTTTTGTTTCGTGCAACTGAGGACAGTTTCTGCTCCTGTCAGGATTCTCAAAGGGAGTTTTTTTAGCTACTTGAGATGTGGAGCTGCAGAGTAACAAATGTAACATCCTGAATAAGAAGCTAAGGAGTTTCCAAGATTCCAAGATCTTTGATAGTTTGTGACCAAGGAATTCAACATGGGAAGATATTTTATATTTCTTTTGGATCAGGAGATTCAGGAGGTCAAGCAACACAGACCCATTTTTCGTCCAATGGTCTTTGGAGTTTTTTTTTGATCCATTCCGAGGGCAAGTTCACTTCCAATTCCAAAGGTGATTATATTATATCAGATGTCATTCATGAAGGACCGAACATGTTGCCTTGTTTTTGTTGCTTCATGTAGTTTCCCAAGGACCGCACATGTTTTCTTGACTTTTGTCTTGTACATACTAGCAGACTAGCAGGTTCTTTGCATGCCGCACTGATGTTTGCTCAAACGGTTTTGTCAGATGTAGTTTGCTGCTAGCGGTGACTTTTAAGCCTTCCACTTGTAAACAACACAACTCTCCAGCAGTGCCTTAGTGGACCGACTAGTCTAGACATACAGATCGATTCGGAAGATAGATAGATAGAAAGGTAATGATAGTTACTGTAGGTAGATATATACTGTAGATGCTTCATGATACTTTCGTTTCACATCAAACGTGGCATTGTTTTGCACGGGAATTATTAAATATTTAAGGGTTTAATTTAATAGTGGTGTTTTTGTTGATGGGAATTCTTCGAAGTTCGAAAACTTGAACAAACAAGTATTGAAATGTCCATGACAGTGTTGGCATACTTATGTTCAATCTCAATGATGAAACAAAGATAGCATTGCGGTATAGATATACATATGTGTCCTCGGGAAGCACAGTATCCTACTACATTTCTCCATATTTTAAAGTGAAACCTAACACGCATTCTGAGGAATCTACACTCCACTAAGCCCAATTCTATACTATCGATAACCTTAAAGAAAAAACCTGTTCAACAAAAAAAACGGCTTAAAGTGGCCTTAGGCTGTTCAAAATCTATACCTTTCCAGCTCGGAAAAAATCCGAACCTCCAAACCGCACACTCTCCGGTGGCCTGCGGCGCGGCCACGCCATGTCCATCTCGGTGCATGTCGCGCTGTTGAGCGGCCGCAGTGTGGACTTAACCCTCTCGCCCGATGTGACGGTGCCGGGGGCGCCCGTTTGGGTTTGAGGGGGGCGGGCCAGGTGGGTGGGGAGTTTCAGTCATGGAATCCAAGTTTTCAAAGGGGTTGGAATTATTGGAAGTGAGGTTTTTTTTGGGGTCCAAAATTACATTGGAATCAGATGGAGTGAGATTTTTCATGAGTTGACAACCTATGATAGTACGAGATAGTAAGTTTAGGTAGCTAATGGAATCTGGAATTTGACTACATTTTGGGTAGTTTGGACTCCTGGACTGACAGAAAACCCATGCAACCTGAACATCGATCGCCTCCAAATCCTGCTATTTGCATTCAATTTCAAAAAAAAGGCTCTTTTTCATTTGGGGGTGGTGGGCTCCAAAAAAAAAACACTTACTTGGATGTGTTTTAGAAGCATTCACACTTCCAATCCCGGCGATTGTTTGAAGCATCGAACGTTCAACACAAACCCAAACCGTGAAAAGAAAAACACCATGGAGGTGGATGACTTGCGACTTCAGGCGCAGTTGAGTTTGAAAGTGGGTTACTGGGCTTAGTCTCAAAAATGATCATTCCATCTCCCTGCAGATGGAGTTATATATATATATATGAATTACAGGGCCATGAGTCATGAACGTTGATTAGATACAAGTACACCAACATAGAAGTGCAGTAGGTTTGGGGTGTTGGTTTCAAACATGTCAATGTGTTACACTGTCTTTGTCTTAGCATTACTTGAATTTCCAATTTATACACTATTTTGTTACTAAGGATTGAAAACCATCACGTAGATGGATGATGTAGTAGTTCCACAAGTATCAGGTGCCTTTTTTGAGGCACCTCAATAAGGCAAGTTTTTGTTGACTTAGTTCATGTTGGTGCAAGATTCCTCCATCATGGCCTTAAGAACATCGGCCCTAGAACATCAGAGCGTGAGGATGCCTACATTCCCTGAATCTAGCATAGCTTCCCCAACTATGATGGTTGGATGATTGGATGGGGATCTTTTTCTTGGCTCACCAATCGACTCCCTTACGGGTCGGTTTGTTTCTGCTGGGCACATGTTCAAAGGCTTCCTGGGAGAAAGGCATACATGCAACATTTAACATGAACATACATGAACCACTTTAACATGTATTTGTATGTGTCCTATAAAGAATGAGGAGATGCCTTTTGCTTTGTAAAGTTTCCACAGGGTGTGACAATTCTTCTTATGGGAGTGTTCAGGTTGGGTGTATCATGACTACATGTTTTTTTATCTAGGTGAATGTGGCTCATGACATGCGCATGGACAAGCGTGGCGGGTTTCACGCTTTGATTTCTTTAGGAGTCCACATATTTCAAGGCATGATTTTTGTCACTGATCGGGAAGCGTTTCTTGTGCAAAATTCAACACCAAAATAATCCAAAATCCATTTTAAAGTTGTTATCGTGAGAGGCGGCTAACTTAATGTTCACATTGTTCAACGTGTTTCTACTTTTGCAAGGTTGAATCCAATGACTTTTACTTGACAAGTAACATTGGCCATGCCAGATTTTCCACGTATTGCTTCCAATAGTGTTAATGCATGGGGTCTTCACGTATTGCCTGCCGCAACGCGATTTATATTTGATTGATCGTCAATTTCGCCTTACGATGTGCCTTTCCAACATCCAGAAGCATCTTAGGCTTCACCTTAACGAGAAAAAGAATGTGTTTTTTATCGTTTCCAACTGGTTGTTCAGAGATTTGTCTGATGTCATGCGTTAAACAGCATCATATGCATTCATATGCTGTTTATGCCATACATCAATTTCAAAAATGTATGTAATTGCTTGTTTCACAACATATACACTTTGCTATTTCTAGGTATATTTATGTAGTACTCAGTGCTCCTGTTCGTCAACACGACAGTTGTATTCACCTCAGGCAGCTATTAGACTATATTTGGGTGAATGATCATGAGGTGAACTCATCTTAAAGGTTCGTTTGGGTAATGGAATCATGAATAACCCACAAAAACCCCTTATTACCTTTGAGAGCCGCAGGTTGGTTCTCCCATGATCTTCCATGCACCCAGGTTTGATTCCAGTTGACCGTTTGCAAACAACATGGGTCCAGTTGTTCTTATCAAATTTCTGGTGGAGTACCCATGGGATACTCCGTAGGGGTTGCGGTGAAAACCACCCAGATCATCCCCAAACCCCAAGGTTTGGAGAGGTTGGTTACCGAGTCCCTTGGCCTTGTGTAATATGATCCACATTGGGATGCTCCAATCCTCCCACTTTGAAAGATAGTGATACCCACATTTTTCCATAGTGTTTTGCAAATTCATGGCCTAAAAGAAGCTGGTGCACTCAATGACAGCGTGAAGAATGGCAGTTGATTCAATTGATGTGCCCTTTATTCATTGACGTGCCTTCCTCTGGGACACTGTGAACATAGAATGATGTGCCTTTCCACGGTTGATGTGCCTTAGGGCGCCCACCAAGTACCGATTGAAGTAAAGATCCATAGGGATCTCTTAAAAGGATAGTTATCCTGGTGGCGACTCTTACAGACAAGAAAGTGGGGACATTCCAAGATATATGTACTGAACAATTATATATAAAACAAACACTATGTTCGGAATGATTCTGCAAGGACACAAGATGTTAATTTTGTTCCATGATGACAAACACGCAACAAATTGAATTGTCACTTCGTGGCAAGTGTTGGGGTCTCATCTCTTCGCATTTTTTCCAAGTGGAGGGGTGCTCAGAAAATGAGAGAAATAGGCGCAGTTCAACAGCACGGGGGGTATACTTAATAGTGGGTTCACAATCCTGAACAATTGTATCTATATAATTAGATATGTACTGGATACTGTATGCAGGTTTTTTTGTTTTCATTTATTGGCAGATATGTGCACAATGAAATGGATGGGGCCAAATTATAGTGACAGTGACAGACCCCTTAACGGATTTTCTTACAGATGTTAGCTTAGCTTCTGTGGGAGTTCCTTCTGATTACGCGCAACCATCCTGAATATTATATACCAATTTTTTTTTTTTACATGTAGAGAGAGAAAGAGAGTTCATGTCAATTGGGGATGGTCCAATATGACTTCGACTTGGGGCAGAAGTCAGGAGAGGAATAGCTTTGGAACCTTCAAGAGTCTTGAGAGAAATTGGTTACTTGTTATTGCGTGACAGCAACACATTTTTTTGGAAAATGACCTGTGGCATGGTCCTGTGGAAGCAGTCTCGATTATCTCATCAACATGTTTGCTACCACCCAACCTCCTTGAGGTCTGGTGTCATTCTGCCGGGCCACTCTACTTTATCCTCCTGCCACCTGGTCTCTGGTGCCCTATTGACTGCCCACGTTCGACAAGCGCAACTGCTGTCCTCAGCCTTGGCTTTTGCACTCTTGCGCTCGGACGGGACGGTGGCAACGTGGGGTACCTTGGTGTTGGTCCAGTTCCATGGGGATTGCCTCATGGTTTTCCGAGTTGTTGTCCCCATGATTTTGTTACGGCAACAAAAAAACAACGCACCCTGGTCATGATGGTTTCTTCCTTGCGGAAACCGCAGCCTCAATACCGGATGCTCAGGAACACCTTCGGAAAAATTGCCTAACCTGAAACAATATGGACTCATTTTTGTTTCTGCTGATGAATATGGGAAGCATCATGTTCAACGAAGTTTGCCCCATTGCATCCTCGAGTTGGAACCTATCGGTTTCTAAGTTCATTTAGGATATGACATGCGTTGGGTATCCAGCTTAATTGACCAATCATGGTCATGCTTGGTTGAATGTTGCTTTAACATGCATACTCAGCAATAACGTGCTGGGACCGGTTACAGTATAAATACTTTTTGGACAGCTGCATGCTTACATAGACAAATGGCATGCTGGATGCAATGATGCTGGATCTTTGTCAGTCTCAGACTTCCCAATCCATAGAATCATGGAATGCCAGAATCCTACACCAAGTCTCAGTGAGTGAAAATGTTCCATGGCATCATGCGAGGATGTTTCGAGATTCATCCAGAACGACAAGCAAAACTTTTTTTACTATTTGCCAGAAACAAACTACTACATCTACTACTGCTAAATTTGCCACACATCCACAAGTACATGTTGTCACAGTTTGCTAACTCACATGTGTTTATCCATTGTAAAGGTTGACGCATTTGATACCCTTCCATCACACCTACTTCTTAAAACGGCGCCAAGGTAATCCCATTGATGGTGGCGACAGTAGCAGTGTACAAGATGAACTGCGAGATGTCACTTAACTTTGGGGGTTTGAAGCTGGATGACTTGGGGGTTGCCATTAACCCTAAGACTGGGTATACCCTCCAGGAAATTAAGATAACCCCCCTTGGGGTTATGTAATCGTTCCCAGGTGGGTAAATGTGAAGCAGTGCTTGGGCAGGAACCAATGGATGACCAAGATAGAATCCAAAAATTGTTCCCGGGGAAGATGACGCGAATCCAGATGTCGGATTCTATGATTCGATGTGACATCCGAAGCTGCTTGGAGTACTGCTTCATAGTGTTGGGTTTAATTCTAAGAGATTTTGAGAAACACTTGCCATAGGCAATTCAATGTTCTTCATGTTTTCGCTTGGGGATGCATATGGTATGGGTGCGGTGAGTTCAGTTCCCACGTTGTTTTTTTTTGTTGTGTGTGTGTGTAGTACCTTCCCTGAAGTTTTTTCTTTCCGGGATGAGCGTTTTCCTGCTAAGTTGTTACTTTTTTTCTTACATCTTGCCCTACTGCTATCACCCAAGTCATTTTTGAAGAACCTGAACACACAATCTGTGCATGGTATGCTTTGCAAGTAGCTGCTATCTACATGCTTTTGAATAATGAGCATCACTTTAATGTGGGTGCATGCTGGGATGTTACCAGCATGTCATTAAAAAGGTGAACAAAGGGCGTTTTTACTGTAGGAGACGCTTGGTTTGCTTTTTCAAGCCTGTATATGACCCGTGCATACATAGGCATTGACGAGAAAGGTCACTGATGTAAATAGATCAAGAGAACGGTGTGGATTGTATTTAAGGACGTCATCGCCAACCGCACATCAAAGGGTAAACTTATCGGTCTATTCTTGATTTGCTTCCAAAATGCTTGCCATTCTTTCAACTTTGGTTATCCTAGTAAGTATTGTGAATCCTCTACAGTATACAAATACAACATCAACAACAACAACAACAACAACAACAGCAACGATGGAGTATTATTCCGTATCCTGATGATTTCCAGCCCTTTCAAAGGCAATATTCCCTACCTCCAAAAAAAGACAATGCATCCAATCAATGAATAATTTAGGACAGAGGTTACGGGTCATCCAGACAATTCCCTCAAAACATGTGGATACCGATTATGTGCTATTCACCGTTTCGGTCCAGGGAAATTTCGCAAAAACTAGCATACCCTGTAAAAAAATGATCTTTGGAAGATGACTTTCTTAAAATCAAACGATATGTGTGATTTTTTCCGGGTATATAACTATAATTTCATGGTGTGATTTTACAGATGGAGATGTCCTTTTTTGTACAAAAAAATGGGTCCCTTAAAAAAAACAGGTGCCTCCCAGGCCTGTCATCAATTTCCGGATCGTCGTTTCCAGGTGAATCAACTTCAATCCTCGCTCCACGCCTTTGCCGCGCTGCGCTCCGATGGTTCGGTGATCACCTGGGGACGAATTGGGGATGGCGGAAGCAGCAAGGCATTACAGCATCAGTCCCTTTGACATGGGGAAGATGGACAGATGGACCAGTCACACTAGTTGAAAGGGAAGTTTTTTTTTAGAACATATTTGTTTTTTAATGTTTATATACACATGATAGATATATGTATATGTGTTATATGTGTTCGAAAGTACATGAACTATTACATATCAAGTTGGATAATGTGTAAATGTAGAGCTTTTGCTGATTTTGTGGCTGTTGACATGGACCGTATTCCAGGTTTGGATGTACCCCGATCCCAACATGGGCCCCCTATAATGGGAAATCCCAATATAGGCCCACGATTGGGGTACATCCAATTGTCCATCGAATGAACTTTTTCAAGGAATTCAATTTAGAGGACGCTGCATGAAATCATTCCTGCGGTGAAAGTACAATGGCGCAACTCATCAAAACTCCAAAGTATATAGCCAGGCATGGTTTATCATAGCCGTAGTCCTGTGGAATGAAAGTGGGGAAATTCTACAGTAGCTTCATTTCTGTTTGGCGACTTGGGCAAGTTTCCCATCGAATAAGAACTGTATCAACTCGTTATTTTCTCCCACATCGCTAGTTATAAGATCAAATTCACAATTTCAGAGACAAGCACTTCAAGCAATGTGTTGCCCTCATCTTTTTGAAAGGAATGGAGGTTATCAACTTACATGCCAAAAGGAAATGCATGTTTTGTATCCAACAATTTCGAAATGAGAGCCTTTACAGTCAGTGAAGTGCCTGCCTTCCTGTTTTCAGCCGCTCACAAACACAAAGGCGAAGGCAAATTGGAAGGTTTTTTTTAATGAAATGTGCTAGTTTTCTTGCCCTCAGATTTTTGGTTCAAAGTAAAAAGTAAAGTTTATGTTTGAACCTTGAATCCCAATGAATTTTGTAGTTTGTGTTTTCATTGAGACCAGTTGTGCAAGTCTATGGAGAGAGTTTATCTATTCTTGCTACACGCGTGCACATGATTTGATAGATCCCAGATTTGCCAAGATTAAGGGTAACACCTCCCAATGATGATTATGCCGTTTATCCGTCTTCTGTTGTGGTAGCGTGTTGCTACTACAGTTTTATTTTGCCGGTCAACAAAACACAAAAACAACGGACAAACATTTCAAAACAAAACACTTTCTGAAGCAAATTGACAAAACCAAGAAAAAAAACAACCCCAACTCCCCCCCCCAACTGCCCCCAAAAAATCACACACAACACAACACAACCCGAACTCCTGGGCCCGCGTTGTTTTTGGGAGATTTTTTGTTTCCCAAGGTTGAGAGATGTGAAATGCATCCAGGCATCCTCGCGTGCATTCGCAGCGATTAAGGCTGATGGTTCGGCATCTTGGACATCGTTTTTTTGGTTAGGTTTCTGTAGGATAAATAAATTGAACTTGATCATCGTTCCTATAGTTACAGTACCCTCTCCCCTTGGATCCCCACTCCCTTAGGAAGCCAAGCCTCTCTTCATATTTCCAAACCAACATATACTATAGGCGGTGTTTTCAAATATGTTTTGTTTTCACCCCGATTTGGGGAAGATTCCCATTTTGACTCTTGACTAATATATTTTTAAGGGGTTGAAACCACCAACTAGATAAATTGGCTTGATCATGAAATCATCCGCTTTGACTAATATTTTTCAAATGGGTTGAAACCACCAACTAGTCATGAATTGATGAATGCTATCCTTTTTGGATGTTTCTGGGATCTGTTTTTTTCCCCAAATCCTGCTGAGAGAGCTGTTTCTGTCGTTTTTTTTGGGGGGGTGTTATTTTTGAATTTAAAGTGGCACTGCCACAGGAACCAATTTTGCATGTGCAGCATATGCATATGGATTTGTGGTAGGGATACATCTCTACCTGTTCACTGTTCAAGCACACTTTATATACCTGACTATTGAGTAGAATTCTTAGGACCATCAGGAACTACACATCCGGTATGTCTGTAACATAGCAATGGGTCATCCACATGGTTTATGATACTGTCAATGAAAGAAATCCTGCACCACCAACAATGTATAAATACCTGTAACTGGGATAAACTACCTCAACTGGTGAATGTCGGATTTCTGAACCATTAACAGTATGTGCCAGGAAATTCCAGTGGAATCCATTGCTTTGTCAGATTTTTTTAGAGATTGGAGGAGATTGAGGACAGGAAGCAAATGTCCAAGCAGTTCTAAGTGTAATGATCCCAATTGCGAGGGGTTAGCCTGAGCTTAACTCACCATGGTGGTTTATATGGAGACCCTAGCAAGTAAGGTTTTGGAATGATAATCACTAGGAGACAGAATATTTGAGAGTCCCATATCACATATCACATATCGGTTCTTAAGATGATTGATATGTAGACATTGGAGTCCCATGTCCTTTTGGTTGAGAATTAGACATGTTATATCATGTTATACAGTTATGCAAGAAGATGCAGATGCCTGGTCAACAACTTGAAATTTGATGAACCAGGTAGTGACTTGGGGCGATGAAATGTATGGTGGAAATTGTCGTGCACAAAAAGATCAATTAAAGGATGTGCAACAACTGCAAGTTTCAAGGTGATGCTTGGGTGGAGATGGCGGGTTTAAAACTTGCGTGAGGTGGATGTGATGCTAGCATTACTTTGTATAATGTATATTTATATATATATACATTATTTGTTTGTTCTCAGACCAGTCAAGTTTCACCTCAGCTTCTTGTTACCCCAACTTTCAGCAACTTATTTTCTCTGATTAGGCAACTCCAAGAAGCTCCTAAATGGCGCTGGAAAAAGTATGTGGGTCCCGCATGTTTTTTTTTGCATATGCCCAAAAAATCTTATATGATATATAACATTTAGTTTTATATAACTTTTTGAAGCATATACACAATATAATATGTATATATATATATAATACATATATATTATATTATTTCATTGTATTTCCAGTTGGAAGAGCAGTTGATGATTTAGCAGGCAAATTCATGATACAACCAGCTTCAACATGTTCCCCGGCCACAAATTGATGCTAGCCAGACAAACAACGAGCATCAATTTGCTTGTAATGTATACTTATCTGACATATCATCAACCATTTGCCATACTTGGGTTACCATTGTAAAGTCATCCATCACAAAAACCGCCAGTGGGAAAAATCACCTGGGATGTATATATATATATATGTACAATGATCCTGTGAAAATCCCGCCGACATGTGATGGGCTAAAGCCCCCCGCAACCCCAATTGGTGGAAGACATCCCAACCCATCCACCACGTCATTTGGTCGACGTAGGTGGTCCTTTGGAGCTGCCTTCGCTGCAGTACGGGGTGATGGACGTGTAGTGTCCTGGGGTTTGCCACATGCCGGGGGAGATAGTAGTAGCTTGGCTCAAAAACATTGATGTCGACCCGGGGGAGATTAAGAATTGCCACTATAGTCATATGTAAATACTAGAGCATTTACAAGAAGCCACTATACATGAAGAGGTATGTATTTAGATATCATATATATATATATATGTGTGTGTGTGTGTTTATGATTTATTTACGTATGTACTACCCTTTGTTATTGTTACATGGGTATTTTTTTTTCTCCCATCACAGCTACTATAAGCAAATAAGGATCTATTTGCTAAACTACGCATTGTTACATGGGAAACTTCATGTTATTTGTTCCCATCCAACTATTAGAGCCCAATGCAATCGAAAATCAAAATTGCTGGGGACATGTCATATTCCAACAAACCACCACAATGTTATACAAGTTTAATTTAAACAATAATAAGGTATAGTAGAAAGTAAAATAAGCAGTACTTGGCAGTACTTCAAGAAGAATTTCCATGTTTGTCACGAACCCTTGATTGAACATTGCCAGTGCTCCATCGGTCCACTTGGGAAAAGGGTTTGGCTCATGTATCTGCAAAAACCTCACCCTGGAGAGGTTTTTGGGGGGATGAATATTTAACCAAACGAGATGTAGGAAAGTCAGTGAAGTGAAATATTGATGCAGAAGAGTTGCGATAGTAGTGCTGCGTTTGTGATTCTGAGTCAGTTTTGCAGATTCTCTGAGAGGTGTTAGACCAAGGATGACGCTTGGTACAAGGATTTGGTTTTAAATGCTGAGTTTTGTTCAATGCTCGTGCATGAGGTGCTTTGAAGGCCCAGTTGACGAATGTGAAAGAAATTCAGGCAACCAAATTTGGAGGCGCAACATGTTTTCGTTGCGACCAATGTGGGCTTCATGGGTGCAAAAGGGGAAGCACGAACGAAGAAGAGAACCCAACCTATACCCAACTACCCAATCCAAGATATCACAGACGTTCCAGCTGTTTTGAGTATGTATGGTGTTTTTTCTTGTTGAAGATCGTGCAATAATTTTGAAGATATGTGCTGGAAACCTTTCAGGTCACTTGATATAGATGCATGCAGTTGCAAGCAATTTGCAGACAATATAGACATGGTTCAGAAAAATTCGGTGCAAATCCGATGAACCAAAGTGGATCTCAATTTTCCAGTGGTTTCCCGTAGCTGAGGATCTTTGCTTTTGAAGAATCCTAGCAAGGAGAGACATGATGTAGTGCAATGATATGTGTTGTTGAATTCATGCAGCTTCCTCAAGTTCTTCACTAACTTAGGATCACATTCCAGCATACGTCGACTTCTTTTTATACATTGCAGAGTATTTGAACCAACAAAACGCAACACTCACACAGCAACGTATAGAAACAGTCAAAAGAAACCTCCAAAACAGCAGCAGAAAACACACAGTCTCCAAGTCCCCTTTCTTACAGGTCCGCTTTGAAAAGGGTAAAGAACCTCTGAACACAAAAGTCCAAAAAACATATTCTTTTGAAGCCAAGATGACTCATCACCACCCTTTGTCCGTTTCATCACCATGCAAAAAGCGCGAGGCTCTTTCGCCGCATTGCGACATGATGGAACCGTCGTTAGTTGGGGCATCCCTCGTTCCGGTGGCGATTCGTCAGAGGTGCAGGATCAGTATCTTGTCCTCCAACAACAACTGGGTCCAACAGTGAGCTTACCCGTGTTTACATTCCCTGGAACTAACAGTTCGCCCCTGAAGATAGTTTGGGACCCTAAAGGAAATGTCATCTTTAAATCATTGATTTTCATGGGCGAGTTGTTAGTTTCAGGGAGGGTACCCCACAAAAGTGACCAATTCCAGAAGGACAGTAAGGATTGTTTTGTCCTTTGTCTTCATAGTTCATTTATATATGTTCAGGTGTTGTATGATCGCTGTCGGGAATATAGGACTGGCATGAATCTTTTTTCTAGACAAATAATGCAGGATCAAGTTTATGCTCAAAATGAATTATATACCCTCCTGGGAACCAACATATCGCCTGAAAAGCCAATTTTGAAGATGGTTTCCCTTTTCCCAAGGTGGGATATGTTAATTCCCCAGAGGGTATATCATTCAGCACTTATCTTTGCTTCAACCAAAGGTGTTTATCACGGAAGGCAATACAAATTGGTGGTTGATGTTGTCATGTCCATTGGCGTTACCGGTACCCTTCAGGCCTGCCAGTGTGTGGAATTTCACCATGGAAATTTCCCATGTTTTATCAGATATACATTTGGGTCCACCCCCCCACCCGGAAACAGTGGATCAACAATGTATTTATTTGTATGAAGGGGCCAATTCCAACCTTCACTTTCCACTATGACAGGGGTTTACGCAATCATGTATGAAATTTAGCCTGCCGATGTAGATGTAACTATTGAATTTAACTGCATCTTAACCACACTTGACTCTCTTGACTCTTTACCCACATACGGATCTTTTTCTTCTTGAAAGGCGTCATTTTTTTGGGAAGCCACACCCAAGCCAAACAACAACGATGAAACAGGGAAGTTCCCCGAGCGGTAGGCAACCCTCCAACTCAGCCTGCATGATATGTTATCTACAGGTCGGTCGGTATGCCACCTTTGCTGCCGCCCCTTTTTAAAACTATATACTATTGATGGAAGAATTCCGGCGACCAAGTGTTTCAGAATAGTGGGATAATCTACCTATGAACTGGTTGCTCGGATGTCTGAACCATCAACAGTATCAGCCTTAGGTTGCATGATATCACAGCCATCCAATCCAATGAGAACGCCTTTGCCGCGCGGCGTGCCGATGGTCAAGTCATCGTTTGGGGTAGCGAGCGCGATGGGGGGACCTTGCCCACCGACATCGAAATCCGTGCCATGACGTTGGATGGGTTCAAAATTATCGGCTGCTGCCGGGTTACCGATCCGCCCACAAAAAAAAAAACGGCACTCACTACGGAATACTAAGGAGTGTTTGTGTTATATATATAATATATTAATATATATTATGTTTTCTTTTGGGGTGGGGATATGTTTTTTTTCGAAAGCCGGGGCAGTATCCACCATCTTGCCTGGAAGGCTGGGGAGATGTCACATGATTATATGATGATAGTTCACCCAGGATGAAGAGAGTGGAAGAAGGTTCGCAAAATACTGGAATTTGAAACTGTGTATATTTATATTTATATTTATATATATATGCAACATACTGGAAAACAAATTAGGGAATCAGGGCAGATCTTTTCCAATGTTTTNGGTGCGGTGGTACGATGCTTGGTACGGTGGGGCGGTGCGGTGGTACGATGCTTGGTACGGTGGGGCGGTGCGGTGGTACGATGCTTGGTACGGTGGGGCGGTGCGGTGGTACGATGCTTGGTACGGTGGGGCGGTGCGGTGGTACGATGCTTGGTACGGTGGGGCGGTGCGGTGGTACGATGCTTGGTACGGTGGGGCGGTGCGGTGGTACGATGCTTGGTACGGTGGGGCGGTGCGGTGGTACGATGCTTGGTACGGTGGGGCGGTGCGGTGGTACGATGCTTGGTACGGTGGGGCGGTGCGGTGGTACGATGCTTGGTACGGTGGGGCGGTGCGGTGGTACGATGCTTGGTACGGTGGGGCGGTGCGGTGGTACGATGCTTGGTACGGTGGGGCGGTGCGGTGGTACGATGCTTGGTACGGTGGGGCGGTGCGGTGGTACGATGCTTGGTACGGTGGGGCGGTGCGGTGGTACGATGCTTGGTACGGTGGGGCGGTGCGGTGGTACGATGCTTGGTACGGTGGGGCGGTGCGGTGGTACGATGCTTGGTACGGTGGGGCGGTGCGGTGGTACGATGCTTGGTACGGTGGGGCGATGTATTGATACAAGATCTAAGGGATGTTACATACGATGTTGCGGCATGAGATTGATGCTAGTGAGGGTAATAGGTTCTTGCTTGTGATATATTTATACGGTATACTGCTGATGTCCTATTTTTTGAAGTCTGAACTTGCTTGTAAGCTGGCTGCGTGCATGTTATTTCATGCCTGTTTTCATATCAAAGGGTGGGTCTATAGGGGTAGGACCCATTACAGTAGCTACCTTCAACTACATGGAGGTTGATGGTTGATGACAGATATATGAATCATCTGAATATGAAACTTACATTTTGGACATTTCCTTTTTTTCCTTTGGAAAAAAAACAACACATGTTTCATCTTTCCCAATGCAACAGCAAATGGCAGACTTGCTGCTTGACTTTCAAGCATATATTCATATATCATATATCATATATCATTTAGCATTTACCGTATTCTGAAACTGGTTTCTTGCGGGAATCAAGAGCCATGGCGAGTTTGACATCACTGGTCGAATCATGTGCTGCTCTGGCATCATTTGGTGGCAAACGTCGATGCTAAGCTTAACTAGTATGTCCCAGAACTCAAAAGAGTTGATTTAACTTTAACCATGCAGTGTTTCTATTTTTCAGTTCTTCAGTTCCACCAACCATAGCGTGTGCATCCATAGTGAGTTCTCTGACGCAAATGCCATTTGCTGATAGACTGGTGGACTCATCATTCACAAACTCATATATTGAAATAAAAGAACCATGTTGCATTTGAGTTCTCATGAACAAATTCACCGCTATATGGCTATATGAGCGATATGATTGAACAATCTCTCTGTGAATGCTGTTATTGTTATGTTGCCGCATTGCTCAATGTTAAGGATCCATCAAGAAGAAGCAGTCGCGTCAGGACGTGAAGATACTCGACATCTTGATGTTGTGTTGTTTGTGTCACAGGTTCCCTGTTGTAAACTCTTTTTTCAGAAATCATTATCAATTAGATCTACAGTATCAGATATCGTCAGATATAGTGAGCTTTGTTTACGTGTTCTCATGTCATGTCCCATTGCTACATCTCCCACCATAGTAGATTTCTTTTCACTGCAGCCATGCTATTTGTTTTACACGTCGTACACTGCTATATTTTCATGCATGCCGATGAAAATGATGATTTGATAATTTGATAATATGATATTTTTTGATTATTATAATAATTTGATAATATAATTCGACATCATTATTATATTTTATGTTTATAAAACCAATGCTCTTTACCAAACCACCGGTTGTGCTCAGGTTCTTGGTTGGCGAAGTGAACAAGAAGGCTACGAGGACCAATGAGCAATTTGAAGTGAGGAACGGACGAGTGAAGCCGCGACTTGTTCGGGGCCGTGGCCGGTATAAAAGCTTCACAACAAAGACAATGTTACGAACAACGTGGCTGGACTGCATGCCACATATTATATGAATCTAAATGTATGTCATGAGTCATGTATAGCTGTATAGCATGTGTGTATAATCGTATACCATATAGTACCATATAGTACCATATAGCAGGTAGTCTGTAGCTTGTTTCAAAGGGTTGCAAGTAGGGGGCGTGGTGTTTTTCCACACTTGTTTGATCGCTAGTATCATTTTTCATGTTCTGTTCAGTCTTGTGTGCGTCAGTTTTAGCAGGATCCCATGAGATCATTCAACTATCGAAGGTTTGGTGATTCACATGTGCCTGTACTCCGGCATCGTGGCAAATCAGCAAGAACGCAAGTTCCAGTTTCTTGGCTGGGCTTATTGACATTGGTCATTCACATTTTTTTCAATCAACATATGCAGACACTGTATAGACTTTATAGTCTACATAATGTAGATACTTAGATAAATATCATGTGAGTTGCTTTGGTCGTGAATTGAAACTATCTGACTGAAAGGCCAACAGCATGTGTTGTGATTGAATAACTTTCACAGTATCAATTTATCAAATAGCATGTGTTGTGAAAACCAAAGAGTTTTTATTACATTGTTTCAAAAAATAAGAATATTCAGAATGACCTTTGCTGTGTAGGGTACTCCTAAGCCAACCTCCTTGGTGATGGTCCACTTTGATACCATATTGTAATACAATGTTTTGGTGCTGCATTTGACATCGATGATGCTTTTTTTTTCAGTGCTTGAGTTTCTTATTCGGATATTATTGATGCATGATGTCATTACCATCATTTCACAATGAAACAACTTATAACTTGTATTCTTCTCCACTCCATATGCGTAGTACTCAAAAAAGACGAGGCTATGTTCTCTTTGAGCTCTATTGCGTATTGGCTGGGGTCAACACCCAAATATATTTCCTCTGTTGCTCGGCCGTATTAAGAGTGTCAAATAAAGGTACGTGTTTGGGATAGAGCCGATGTATTTGGAACAACTCAACATTGTTTAGTTCAATATCAATCTGGTTTTGATTATGAAACAACTTGCATACAGTAATACAACAATCTGAAAAATATTTTTTAATCACAGAGTCAAATACTCTATGATCATATCGCTGTCTTGATGTCAATATGAAAAGAAGTTTGTGCTTCACACTATATTCTAGTCATTTGGAATTCCACATCAAATGTCAGGTGCGGAACAGCGTTGTGCATTTGTATCTCTGCTTGCAGAAGTTGATACTCTACGGCATTTTGATGCGCCAGCCGCATCCTCTGCATTTGATCAAGATGAACCTTGAGTGGGATGAGACTGGTCAGAGCATGAGGTTAAGACGAGGCATTATAGAGGTAGATGGTGTCATGCCAGTACTGGTATCTGGTCATGTGTGATTGCATTGGTCACAGTTTTATGTTTTGTCATGGTGTGTGACGTGTGATTGTTTGTATTAGATTGTATTTGTGTCTGGTTGTTTGTAACCAATATCATTTCTGCTTTCATTGATTGATCATTGATTAATGCAGAAACATGACACCCCCATACCGACTCGATTGAATCATGAACTAACACATTCACTTCACAAAAGGGCGTCTGAACCGGTTGATGCAACCTATCCATATTTGACTAATATTTTGGGGTAAAAAGGCAAAAGCTCTGTTGGGTCATAATTATAATAGGATTAAATTATAGGTAAACGGTAAAAGGGTGATATATTTGAGGCCATGTCATACATCGCAACTGGTCTCAGGTACAACGAGTGGAACTTTTTGCAAGACATGGTTTATCGCCCGATTGGAAGTACCTTGTCATTGGCTCATGGGTCATGATCCAGATTTCATTTGTTTCTTTGAACTGTTGTGTGGTCAACATACATGACGCTCAAACGTCCCAGATTGGATATTCACATTAGCGCATATCAACATTTGGCAGTATCATGAGCATTATATAAAGTTAGATAAGTTAGATAAACAGTATCTTTGATGCCAGATTGTNCAATACAAGACCAATACAACATGAGATATCAATTTGTCATATATTCTATCAACAGATTTTTTTATTCAGTAGTGATTCTATTTCAATTAATGTTTGAAATATATGATATCATCTATTATTTTGAATTATGTTGACATACATTATTTATTGTTTGGATGCTTATATTTATATAATATGTTTTGTTTTTTATACTAATCAACGTTTTCATTCAATGTTCTTTTCTATACTAATGATTTATTTAAACACAATGAAAATGGATTTACGCGCACACACACACACACACATCAGCACACATCCAAACATACCTGACCAGGAGCAAACATCAAACTTGCGTCGTACCTGTTCAAGATTCTCAGACAGAATGATGCTGCTGCGAAGCCATGCTGTATCTGGAAGGACTGTGATACGTATCATGACAGCAAGTTTAGATGTTCAAACAACATATTGTCTTAAATTAATGATGTCATTTGATTTGTCTGCGTATATGTATTTTTTGTAGGTGAATAGTGCCATGATGTTGGTTTATTGATTGTGTTTTTTTGTTGTCAAATGTCCCTTGCTTAAGGCATGCGGCCAACCACGTCTCTGAACCGCTTTGGAGGGCAATGAACATACTCTCTCCGATGTATTTTGTTTGCATCCTCAGCTAAGTTGAATTGAAATGGAATTCTAATCCAAAGATTATGGTATCGGTATGGATGTGGGTGGGTGAGTGTGTTTGTGGGTGGGTGCTTTTTTTTTGGGTAGAAACTCAAACTATGATTGCTTAATGTCATAGCAACTTTATTTTTTTCATTTGTTGAGGGTATTGTTGAATTTGTGTAGTGTTGTGACATATTTGTCGCCACAATCAGTCAGCAACGTCTTAAATTTCTTCAGTTGGCAATTTTTTATACCCCAATGTTCCAGTGTGATGATGTTCCCTTTGTCTTGGCCTACTTCAGTATCAGTCGAATGTTGATCATCGCACTTTGGTCTCACATCAAAGTGTATCAACTCTTTACATCCGACTCAATGATGCTTGGATAAGTAGACATATTCTCAGGTTCTGTCTTGTGAACGTTCTGACCAATGGTTCCAGCTATTTCGATTTGCTGATGCACATTTGGCATATCATTGACAGCTCCGCTGTGATAGAGTATGGCGAGAATCTTGCCATGCAGGGAAAGTTGGGAAGCATATGCATCTACGACATGTTTTGCATGTGTCGAAACGTGTTGAACGGGATGACGCTCAAAAGTTCCGGATCCATAAAACAATGCATTCATGGCTTCAATTTTCAATGTGATGAGAATTGCCAATGAATAAACTACCATGGTTATAAATCAGGAACTTGTAATAGTGTTTTTGTTTATCAAGTGTTTGGGGTTTTGATTAGGCCAGATGCGAGAGTGAAAGAGCAGAACCAAATCTTATTGGCGTCAACATTTTTGAGATGTGATGATGATGATGATGATGAGTACATGGAGGGCCCGCCGTTGTCCCTACGGAGACGTATAGAAGCTGCGGAATATTTGTTAGCAGTTGACAACGGGAGCTGGCAGACAGATTCCATCACTCACCGATGTCGGTTGGGGTGCTGCGGAAGCTGCAAAGAATCCAAGCTCAAATTGTGGGTTGCTTTGCAGGATGGGTGATTTGTATTGAATCAATAAAACACACAACACATTTAGGTGCAATGCAGTTTCTTTGCGTTGCAAAAGGTTTCAAGATACAATATAGTCTAGTTGTTTTTTTGGATGCGATGCAATATGGAAACAACATAACCTTTCATGACAATAAGATTTCTGGTTGGTTGTAAAATGGTTCAATTATGCCATATGCATATGCATATGATATGTTTAACCTGACCATCATATGATGTGTGTTTGCTGTAGATCTACAAAACAGGTATACTGAGTAGCATAACATGGCATCGTCATCAAAATGTACTGTGCGATTACTGATTCAGACCCTGAATAGGCCGTCATCTTCCGGCGCCGCTCTCCTGTTCCTGTCATCAGCCGGTGGACAACATGTGTCAAATCTGCCCGTATGATGCTGATACTTCACATGGTTCAGCAAATTTGGTGTCCGTTTGTAAAACTATATGTGTTACTTCGTTGCTTCCATCTCTCACCCTTCCCCATGAAAAAAACACATGCGACGCTATTACATTTGGATTTGTTTCTTTTTTTAGTATTTGTTTGCTTTTTGATCAAGGTGTGATTTGGTGTTGTTGTTTGATCAGGATGCAAATGTCGTGCCATCGTCTTTTGCAGAGGGGGTTTGCAGCCATGTATGGCTATCCTTTGTCACAGATTCATGGTTTCCAGATGCCTTCACAACCGGCTCACTCAGATGCTGATTTGACAGAATATGCGAATGCTGCAGTTCATGCTGAAAGTGCAAAAGCCTTGCACTTCAAAATGAAAGGTGCCCGTGTCCTGACTGCAATCACTGGATTTACAAGGTGATTTTTTTCCAGTACATTGTAGGATATTTCAAACATAGTACTATAGTTCAAAGACGATATGATTTATGAAGGCCAAATGTTTGCCAGCCTGTTTGCGTCCTCCAAGAAGTCCATGCTACATGATGTATGATTGTGGTCAGTTGATTTTCAGTCATCAAACTGTTTGATTTGTCTAAGACAATAGCCCGTAAAAGCTAAGTAGTGTCTAGTCTAATATGAGATGACTTGACAGTGGTTCAATCGGCAAGTGGGCAGTAAAACAACGAGTGGGTCAATCTAACGTCATGAGAAAACAATTCCAAACGCACCGCGCCAAGGGTTGTTTTGTAAGTATGCAAATGTGAGTGTTTGGTCAAAATGAGTGTCAATGTTGATTTAACTTCAATACATGGCTCTTGGCCATGAACAATGCACTTTGACGTTTCTACGGTATCTTATGATACATTATGAATTAGATGGTGATTCAGAAATTAACATAATAGGAATCAGGAGAAAATAACTTTTAATATTGATGTCATAGAGTGTTTTTTTACTCCCTTCAATGATCAATAGTCGATGGGAGTCTGAATTTGAATGCGACCATCATTGTCAGAAAGTTCATCACTGATCAGCAGTTACCAACATCATATCATTGTCAACAATGAACATAAAAATGTATATGCAATGTTGTTTACATTACCTCTATTTTTTTAATCTAATCACAACTCACAATCGGGCCTATGTTCAACCAACAAACACATTGTTGTGGTGACGCAAACATTCATTGAAATCACAGTCCCTGAGGCATGCCTTTAGCCTTTAGCTCTCTGTTCTCTATTGACTGAATATATGTCGTTTTTGAATCAATGCGGTTTCCCGCAATACAGTTACAATTCCCTTCAACGTCGACTCAAGAAAAACAGAAACTCATACAGTAAAACAATGCAAACATAACATCACATCACAGTCACAGATGCACCACACATCAGATCATACATACATTGCATCGTACACCATCAGTCACATTATTTGTGGTGACCTTCCTTCCATCTGTTGCCAGGATCGGAGAAGGCATTTCGATTCCTTTCGGATCCTGAATCTGTCTACAAACTTGGGATGGCAGTGTCAATCGTTTCAGCAGTTGAGGATGTTCATTCAGTGCAGTTTAAATGGCAGTCTGACAATACATATCTTACAGGGAATGTGAATGAACTACCTTTGGTTGTGATGGGCAATATGGACAAGTCACCAGCCACAAGGTCTATTGACTTATTAGTCAGGGCTCTCTTGCATGATCAAGACTTCTCTGATGACACATCATATGCCTTCAACTTTGTGCGCGCATTTCTGAATTTGCATTCAGGTTGGGGGAATGCACAACAAATGATTTGGTATTTACAGTATACCGTATACCGTATACCCTGCAAATGTACCGGAAAATCCACACGTTGCGAACATGATCACCTGTATATACGAGTTGACGAGTTCGAAACAATAAGGAATTTCTTTGTATAAATATATTTTTATATTTATGTTTAGTTGGTATATTATATGTTATTTGTGTTTGTTTTCCTTTGGGCTGTGATTGGTATGATACTAGTTGTAGTTGTATTATTTAAATTTTGTTATCTGTAAACTGTAAACCATCGTTTAAAGTTATCACTGCCAATCAGCAAACAATCATCCACAAATAATGCTATGTTTATTGTATGTCACTAGCTCCGGTTGACAGGTCTTCCTGGTGCTCCTCCCACTGATTTTAGGATACAGAGATTCTGGTACACAACAGTTACCATTGGGCAACTGCTTCGTCGTCGTGTGTGGCCATACATGAAGCTACCCCTGAAACTATCCCAGTTGATAGATACAGACATCTCAGCTGAACGCAGATTACATATGCTACGCAATTTTCTGGGGATGGAGAAGTGTTGCGTAGATCAACTTTGTGCATGGCCTCTTTTGGATGATGTGAGACAAAATGGTGGAGAAGAAAGTTTGTTCAACGAGCCTGTCAAAACCAATCTAGAGATGATAATGCGGTCAAAGGTCAGCAACATGGAAGTGGAGCTGAACTTCTCCCGTGCTGCTTCAAGTCGTCAAGCAATGCGCGGCAGAGCTCACAACATTGCTTCAATGACGGCGAAGCACATCAGTGCTGAAGTGAAGCTTTCGCAGAGAAGACTGCTGCTGAACAAGAGACGACCTTTGTGTATCAAATCTATCCAAGGTAGGGGGAAATTAAAATTGGGAAATCCTGACTATGCAATTGCACGGCACGAATGTCAACATCATGAACGGAATGAAATTGCAGTGTGACTGTTGGTGATACATTGCAACATTGTGATACAAAAAACAAAATATTTTTTCCTTGCTAACTCAATGGTCATGACCAGGGCAAGACATCAAGTAAAACTTACTACTGTAAATAATTATATTCTCTGAATGGTTGATTGGCCAACTTCTAACTAACAAGCTAGCTAAATAACTACAATGCTATTTGTAAAGATAGGGACCCGGAATATAAGATTCATAATTACATTTGGTATATTATTTGCATGTTTCTTTTGCTTGCTGAAAGTTGTGGCGTGTGACATCTCCTTTTTACTGTGGCAACACAAAACATAAAGATGTTGATGGTGTTGGACTTTGCAGGATAAATTGGAATGGTTACAGAATGTGTTTTCATCACATATAATTAGCTGTATCACTGGAACATACTGGAACCATGTTTCTAGTATACGATGGTGCATACTAAACCCTATTATTCCGAATTATTTCCATGTTTGCACAATCTCTGGAGGCAAATCGTCGCGGCATACTGGGTGGACACTGTTTCTTTCACATTGTTTTGATCAAGACCGTCCTACAGATCGTCGAAATGAGTCTTGGAAAGAACGTCGAAGTAGGGTAGCCAAAGAAGCTTCGAGAAAATGGAATGAGAAAACATATGAGATGCGGAAGGTACGCGAACAGTTTTCAGAGAAAGCAAAACAATGCAATAATGCAGTCAATCGGAAGAGGAAACTAGCAGAATTTGCACTTGAAGATCAACGCCAGATTGAGTTGGATGAACAAATGCAGTTACAGGAGCAACAAAAGAATATTACAAACATATTACTTGACAACAACATGGTTTTCGGAGAGGGACAACAACCCAATCCACCATCTATTCTCAGACCCATTGCACTTGTTGATTATGCGAATCAACAGGACATTGACTCTTCAGACCAGGTTGTGCCACTCGATCAGGAAACTGCCATGGTTGAGTTCAGGAATGAGTCTGCTCAGGATCTTGCAAACCTTAGCAGCTCTATAAGCAAGAATAAACATTCATTATACGGTGTGGGTGACAATGAATTTGGGGTGTCTGAGACTATTCTGGACGAGTGCTTGCGGATCCCAAAATTCATACAACAATCAGATCAACAATTTGTGAGACAGCATTCCTCGGTGTGCAATGATGCTGCATGTTTTGAGTTGGAACCTACGGATGAACTGGAAAATTTCAAATCTTGTCAGCAGTTGTGCGGACGCTATTGTCGCAAAGATATCACAAACATGGGCCTTTTCCAACGATTTGTTGGGTTGGTAAAGACAATAGCTCGTATCATGGGATCAAGACGAACAGTCAAAAACGGAGATCTGCTTTTCATGAGTCCAGCCTGCCAGCTGCCAGTCTTACTCATAGAAACTGAAACGGCCATATTTGCAAGGCTTGCTTGCAGAGTTTCGCTGAACCCACTTGAAGTTGATTTTATTTGCTGTGATGTTCAACGAATTGGGAATTTTACCAGATCAACAATGTGAAGACAACCCCATTGAATACAAAGTGACTCTACGATTTGAACATATTGATGGGTCAACACGTTTGTCACCAGGGACAGACACCATGTGTGAATTATCAGTTTGGCTGTCTAACATGTTTGTGGATGGGGCTGGACACAAGTTCACTCTGTTCATTGAGTATGAGCTTCATGAACATCAGGATCATGTTCTGCTTTTAAGGCGTGCTCACAAGTCATCCACCACTGATTCCCCAGACGAATCAAGTTTCAGTGAGCTTGTGTTAGAAAAGACGAAAAAGAAATGTGATATGAATGAAGATGATGCTTTGTCTTCAATTTCAAATATACTGTCAGTTCTGGACAAAAAGGACAAGAAGAAAAAACGATCACAGCCAAATGCATTGGCGTTGAAATCACTTACATCCAAGCCCAAGGGTACTTGAGCAGGTAGTTGGGGGTGGTGATGTCAGGTCTATTGTCTATGAGTGTTTTTTATGATCCCTTTTTCGGAATCTATTTGAAATATTTTTTTTAAGTCATGAGTCATGAGTCATAATAATTGTGTGTGTGTTTGTTTGTTTGTTTGATTGTTTGTTTGATTGGTTGTTTGTTTGGTTGTTTGTTTGTTTGTTTGTTTGTTTGTTTATTTGAATGTTTGTTTGTTTGNCCTTTACCTAGTTCCTGCGATCAACATGCAACATTTTGAGGTAAGCCTGGGACACAGAAGATTAAACCTTCCACCTCGTCAACTACTTCGCAAATTTCAGATGCTGATCGCATTCTATCGGAGTTTCATGCTATCACTGATGGAAACGACCAAATACCGGATGAGCAAGTTCATGATGAGTTGGAAGCTGATTGGATTGATGCCATGAATCAAAGGTATGGTCATGTGAATGAGTCACCACCCAAAAAATCTGGAGCCGTGTCATCATCTAGCGCTGCACCCACACATGAGATGGATGCAACGATTGAAACCGATTTGCCTCAAATTCTTCAGCGGTTGGATTCAAATATGTCTATGAATGATGCAGCAGGTTCATCAAATGATACAGATCCTGACTCGGTGATCAACAGCTTTATTGATCCCGCAAACAATCGGGTTATATGTGACTTGCAGTCTGGCAGAAGGATTGGAATTGGATGCTTTTCTATGATCTGATTTTTTTGTTACATTTCCTGTGAATCTTGAGGGAATGAAACAAAACTAACTAGTAACTAGTATGATATATTATATTGATAATTATATCAATTTTCAGTTTATATCAAATTTGCAGTATTATCTTTTTTCATTTGTTCAATGTTCTTTTAATATTCATTCACATGATTTGATCTGCGATCTTGTTTATCTTCTTACCTAAGGAAGAATTACTGAATTCAAAATTGGTCAACCTGGCCACAGTATGAGTGTGGCGTGTTACCAGCACAGCAAGTGTAGCGTGGTTCGAATGATTGAAAAATTACCATTCGGTGCATCTTCGCTATGTATCAATTACCTTATTGCAGGAAGACGACTCAAAGGAAAGGATCAAGGTCCCCAACATATGGCCATGTGTCTTGGTTCCTTAAAATTTAAAATCATATGTTTCGATCCATTAGCAAACAGTAAACATTTTTTCCTATATACCAATTAGTTGGAGAACATCTTTCGGATTGAGGTAATATGGATGTGTGAAGACATCGATCACACCGGATACCCATGGTATCTTAGTATCATCATATGTTAACACCATAGAATATACTCCAACCAAAGAAGTTTATGTCTGTGGATGAGTGTGTGTGTGTGTGTGCGTGTGTGTTTACATTGTTTGTTTGTTTGGTTGTGTGTTTGTTTGTTTCTTTTGTTGGTTTGTAATGTTTCTCTTTATCTTAATTAGAGATCACTGCTGTGTCGGTCCTTAGGTTCAATGCACTTGTTTGTGGAGAAGACAACGTCGTAGTTCCGGATTTAGGATCATCTTGAGTCATCTCGAGTGAGCGGTGAGCGTTTGATTTGGAGATGGTAGACTTGTGTCATAAACAATTTGAATGTCTGGGGATGAAAGCCAACAACCAACATCCAAACAATTGATTTATGGAATCAATGATTGAATTGAAATCATGTTGGGCATTTAGTTATAAATACTTCAAAACAAAACTTTTTTCCTCACAAACTGTGGATGTTCTGACGCTGGCTTTGAGAATGCAGTTGTCAGTCAAGATGACGGCAGTGTCTTGGCCACACAACGGGTTACACGACACACGAGTGAAAACAGCTGCTTATGATCTGGCAGTACCATCTTGAATTGGTTGTGTGAGAATCATCTTTGCAGAGTACTTATCATTTGGAGTTTCATTTAGAAGAAGTCAAAGTGACTCTTGGATCATTCAAAGAATCAATTCAATCTTGATCATTGATCAGTGGCTTCCCAAAGATGTTGCAAGCATGTGGCATGTGCTACTGGAATTGCAACACCACATGTTGTGTTGATGTCGTAATCATTTTCCGAATCAAGAGCGTGATTTCAATTCAATCCATCACTGAGTGTTGGATTGACGTGAACACTTTGTGTTGCGCAGTGATTGGCGCACCTTGCATTTGTCATTGTCTCAAGCCATGCCTCCCTCTGAATCGGGACAGAGTGAAGCAGTGCTTCAAGATCGGTGTAACTCTGTGGATCTACCATCCGCTTACAAGGTTAAAGTATGCAAATTTTGCCGGGCCTCTTCATGGACCAAGAGTCCTTTGCCTCCAGGCATATTTACTCATTGGGACCCTTTGCTTCCCTGGTCACAGGGGCGTAGAGACAAGCCGTTGGGGTTTATGTGCAAGATTTGCGTTTCGGTACTTGGGAGTCAATCAGTAAGGCAACACGATTTGTTTTGTTTCGTGGTAGCCAACGATGAAATCACCCAATGGTTAGACACAAAACATATGTTTTTTTCTTTGGTGTTTGTACCTGTATGTATTTAAAATTATTTAATACTTACCAGTTATCAATATTAAGTTCAGGCCTCCAGCATTATGGTTGCCTTTCCCTATCCAGGTATTCCAGACAGGTGGCTGGGCCACAGAGTGCAGTCCACAGGATATCTCGGGGTTTGAACGCCTCATTGCCTCTGATCCTACGAGACTCCACCCATTCCTTGTGCCTTGTCTCTTCATTGGAGAGTGTTACAAGTGAGTTGCCTTAGATTGAACAATTATGATGACAAAGACATTGTTTGGTAAAACCTGATTGTTTGTGACGTTGATTCATTTTTCTTTATAGCGACATTATTTCCATCAGATCCTACACTCATTGCACTGCATTGACTGATAGTATATTGTCATGTGATGTCATGTGATGTTTTGTTGAAATTATAAAAGCTGAGTGAAGCATATCAATTAGTTGAAACCACTATTCTCAAACTACTGGTTGTACCATTGTACCTTATCACCGTACCAATGAAGTGTACCATTGTACCACTGTACTGCACCAATGTACCAGTACCACCGTACCACTGTACCGTACCACCGTACCACCGTACCGTACCACTGTACCGTACCACTGTACCATCGTACCGTACCAGCTTAAGGAGTTATCTGGAAGTATGGTTTTTTAATATTCCTTTCTTTTTTAATAAGGAACATTAAAAAACCATACTTCCAGATAACTCCTTAAGCTGGTACGGTACGATGGTACAGTGGTACGGTACAGTGGTACGGTACAGTGGTACGGTACGGTGGTACAGTGGTACGGTACAGTGGTACGGTGGTACGGGTACATTGGTGCAGTACAGTGGTACAATGGTACACTTCAGTGGTACGATGATAAGGTACAACATGATGATAAGATGGTGCAGTGATGTATCAACATGGGTACTGTACACTGTACACTCCAAGCATATATATCAACATTGGCCAAAACTTAGGCTCAGCGAAGCAAATACATCGAAGTTCGCTCGGCCAATCCAAGTATGAGGGTGAGATCAGATATGTCTCTTGGCCCAAGAACCCAGGTGGACGTGAAGAACACCCAGCGGAGCTCGCTGGAATCACCGGAGGAATACTTCGTTGCACTGGATGTATTCAAGAAAGATAATCCATCAAAGGAAGTGAAGCAAAGCGATATAGTGTGGGAGTTGATCAATGGCAAATGGGTTGAGGGCGTGCTTAGGCGGAATTAGCACTATCATTTGTGTTTTATCTGCTCCCAAGTTAGTTTTGTTTGAAGCAAGAACATACAAGGAAAAAATATGATATTGACAAACCTACAATGAATCGAATTTTTGAATCATATGATCATATGATGGTTCTGGTTTATTTGTTCAAATCTTCAGGTCAACGTGAGAACTGGAAAATGTGGTTACTATAAGAGAGTCACTGCAACGGACACCAGTACATCATTGACAATCACGGTGCATGACAGTGATGATGCTGTAGGAGCGTCTGCAGACCTACATTCAAAGATGTTTACCAAAACATCTAAAGCAATTCCAACAAGTTCCGACCCACTGGATGCTCTGGACTTGCCATTCTTTCAGATGGGGAATACCACATCCCAATTGACTTTGGCAAACCGACCACCTTCTTCCAATTTGCAGTTGGCATTGACTGACTTGCCTGGTTATCCCTCACAATCTGCACTTGAAAATGTAATACCATTACAAGATCAGGCAGCCCAAAGTGATAGTGATAACGAGAAGACCATGGAAGACAAGCCAGGAACGATGAATCCCTTTCAGATGATGCACCATGTGATCCCATCGCATGCCAAATCAATGGCAGAGGCAAAGGCGATGGCAAAGGCATCGGCAAAGGCTTCATCAGTAAGACCAGTGCCAAAGGCAAAGACTTCATCTTCATCAAAGAAACGTAAACAACCTGACAATGCTGATGAACCAGTACATGTTCCAAAAATTTTGAAGCTACCTGACACTGTGGACCCAGATGGAAAGGTAGCAGTCAGTTCAGGAGCAGATGACAAGATTGTATCAGACTTTACTGATGACATTCAGAAATTGAGAAAGACTGTTCTTTCATGCCTTAGGGACACTGACTCAGCAGTCAACGACGCTTTGAAGACTTCACAAAAGGATTTCAGCAATCTACTGAAAAAGATCAGAAGCAAATCCAAAAGCTTGAAACGTCGTAATGACAATGGAGTATCCTAGGGTCACTTGAAGATATGATTGCAGAACTTTCCAAAGTGCACATGATTTGCGGGCAACTTCTCACTACTGCAGCAGATGGTGCCATTCATACTTCACTGAAGGAAATTTCAGACCAAGACTGGCATGTATCAAGTGCTATGTTCAAACGTAGCTTTAGATGTGCATCGTTGGCATCTCTGCGGGTTGGAACCTGGGCAGACTTTACAGGATTGCAAGATCAGATCAGCTTCATACTTGGGGGAACCAATGGTATTGCCTTTTTCGAATTGATGGTCAGTGACATGATCCAACGATTGCTGAAAGCATTGCCTGTGAAGGTATCATGTCTTGGATTTGTTAGACGTGTTTTCTTCTTCTATGCATCCCAAAAAATATATAGACTAGTTTCATATTGATTATCAATAATATATTTCAACTATCTTATTGTTATATTATTTGTTTGAGTTACAGTCATAGTCATAGTCAAAGCTTTTGTTGAGATATTTTTTCACTGCGATCAAACATTGCTAGGTAACATGGACAGAAGAGCACCTTAAGCACATCACAGACTTTGTCAACCACATTTCATCAACAATCCGGAGTGGTCGGATGGTTGCTTCCATCAATCACATTCATGTGGTTTTGAGCTATGACCAGCAGGTTCCTACCAAGGTGCTTGAATCAGTGCAATTCCTCTGTGAGAAGATGGAAAAGCAGGATCGGTCAGATTCAGGACTTGCTGCTGTTTTCATGGGAATAGCTCAGGGCAAGACGATCGTCAAGCTTGCAAACTCTGTGGCTACGCAGAGTCAGAAGGAATCTAGCCACTTGGATGAGTTTCTCAAATCTCTCCGAGAGCTTGAGACATTTGCAGACAATCTTCCAAAAAGTACTTCAGATGAGTTTGACTGGAAAAGGGCAATCGAATTGGGGACCACATTCTTCAAACAGTTGGTTGACATTCCAAACAAGAATGTATCAGCTGCAACAAAGACTATCATTTCCAATGGCAAGAAGACCCTTTCCGAATTTGTCAGCTCCATCTGCAAAGCATTCATGATTGGACCAGTCCCAAACTGGTTTGTGAGCACCGTTGGTCAGTTCAAGGTTCGTCAATTAGCTTCTCCTCTTCCAAATGTTTGTATGAATGATTGGGTCATCATGACTACGTCCAAGAGCATCAGCAGTGATGCCATGAAGATCTGCATGTACACTACATCAGTGCATGCATTGATGAAGGAAATCCATGAATGTATTTCCTCCACTCAGTCAACCGTTCTTGTCAAGCTTTCAGAGTCCCTTGAGAAGTTCAAGGACACATGGCAAAACTTGATGGATTTGAATATGATCACATTGGAATCGAATTCCTCAATGAACCATTTGATTCAGATTGTGAAGTCTCTTTCAGAGAATCGAGTTGATAGCGATGTCACTTCAACAACGTTCCAGTTGGCTGACGTGATGGCGAAGGCTTTGTTGGGGGATGTTAAGTATCTAGCTTTTCAAACATTGTTGAAATACTGTCGATGGAAAAATCCTGCACCACCAACGATGCCCGAAAACCATTTTTCAGCCCCATAAAAAAAGAGTTTCGGGCATCACAAGTGGTGCAGGATTTTTTTCCATCAACCGTATTAATAATACAATATTTACATTTTTGGAACCATATTGGAAAATGGTAAAGTCATCATCCCGTTTTTTAATTTTGAAGCACTATCAAACCATCACCTCCTCGATAGGTGGGTGAACCTCCAATTGGTCAAGAAGATGTGAAGAGCATTACTTCGCTGTGCGAGCATTTGGCACTATTGAGTACAAAGCTACATGATACACAATCATGTGACAACGTCAGATTGCTGCGATCTCTCAAGTTTGTTGTGACATCCAGTGTCCTGACAAGAATGAGTGACAAAATATTGACAGTCACATAAGTCACATGTCACATATATATCAAATATAATATACTTTGTATAAATACAATATATTAATATTTATATAATTTATACATATAATATTTATATATATATATACAAGTCTTTCTTACGATAACCTTGACTTTAATCAGTTCACCCTCATTCAAAGCTCCGTTCAACCAGGTAATGCGAGTGGCATTGATCACAACTGTGAATCCAGAGATGAATTGAGCAAGTTCTTGCATCCAATGACAGCTTTGCGGTCTGCATTGGGGAAGACTGAGTCAAATTCAGATACTGATTCTGAAAGAAAGAGTCTGAATACAATCTATGATTTATTGAAAGCGAATCCAAAGTTCCTTTCAGCATTTCCTTCCAATGATACCCTGGTGAATCTCTACACGGGTTGGGTGAAGAAATCTATCTTGATGATGAACCATCGCAAGAATATCTACGACAAAGATGCATCTTCTTGTGTTGAGACTTTGAATGCCACGTTCACTTCGATTCCTGAGCTGAACATAGCTGACACCAAACCATTTTGCGAAGCCATTAAGGAACATGAACAGGTACTACTGCGCCAATGTGATTTGGCGGGAGAAATTCTTGCATCGGTGAAGAATGATGTTGCTGCATTTGGGTGCACAGAAACATCGTTGCTTTCAAAGTTTACGGAATCATGGCAATTGAACTAGCTTGCAGATTGGATGAACTCATATTTCATTGGTACAAACTACACGCACACAAAGACTCATACAGTCATACAGTATTAGATACACCGGTACACCAACAGTTAATGTTCTGAATGTATCATGTTCGATGTTCAGTTCGTTTGTTTTGCCTTGATTTGGTTGACAGTCAGAGCCCTTTGGAAGCTGTAGCTATATGGCCCTATGGCTATGAAATTTCGTGGTTGATGGCAATGCTAAGGAATTGGACGCTGATCACAAGAAGGTTTCTACTATGTTGGCAGAACATTCAGCGGCAGTATTGCTATCCATACAGCAAAGTAAGACTTGCATTGCTGAAGGAACCTTGGTTTGAAGTTTAATGCTATATGATGGTACGGTCGGTATTTCAGTGACAAGGAGACAACATCGTTTCCTTACACGTTATGATATGGAGTCGAATCAATATGATTCACAGTAAACAGTTTACGTTTTTTGATTCCATTTGATTTGACATGATTTGGGTGGTATGATTTGATGTGATTAACATTTGAAGACATCAAAAGTATTTAATGACATGACTCAGCCCACTCATTTGCGAGGTAGATCAAAGTGTATTTTGTCGATTAACCTACATTGCGATATGAGATAGATTTGTTGATGTTGAGTTTTGTTTTGAATTTTACTCATCATTATCAACACATTGTTTTGTTGGGTGATTCCAGCATAGTCTGAGGAAAGGCTGCAACTGGGCGACTGAAAACTCTTCTCAACAAAGTGATCGAGACATGTCAAGCAAAGGGCATAGACATCAATCCGAACTTGCAGGCATCAATCACCAGTTTGCTGAATCCAGATTCAACCGCCACTGCATGATGCATGAGTTCACTTCAGGACAGACATCCAAACTTCAACTATCTCAGACCTTTAACAGGTCGCCACATTCAGGGGGATGGACTTCTGGCCGCCAGATGCAGCTAGGTTTTTTGTTTAGATTTGGCATCCGTATGGCTGTTTGTTTTACAGGAGTAGCTCATCATTGCTTCATACAACTACTTCACTATCTCATCATTATCAGTATCATAATTGATAATATGCTTTGCGTTTGTTTCAACCAAAATTATTGGCACAGAGTTATAGTCCAAACCCGTGGTGATCTCGTATAAACTTCACTCCGTCTCTGCGTTTAGGATTCCTTTGTGGTCTTGCCCTGCATTGATTACTGTCCAACAGTATGTTATGTCAAGTGGCGATCAAATGTGATCCAAACGTGGTCTGAAGCCAACATGTTTGCCTTGTTCTCTTTGGCAACAACATCGTAGCACATGATCTTTTAGTTGGGAAGATGAACTTGGAAATAGAATTGTATTAGTTTGCCTTGAGCAACATTAGACTATCTGAAGTGTTGGCCTCCAATCCCAAAATTCAAGTACCATATCGCAAAGATTGCACAGACCCAGAGCGCTAAGCCTGATACACGATGTCAAGAGATGATGAAAAAAATGATCCAGGCGGCAGAACATTTATCACCAAAGGAACGTTTCACTGTTTCACTCGCAGTTCTTTTGTGTTCATGACCTCGTTGTTTGCGATTGCGATCTTATGATTTTGCAGGTTTACTGTTACTGACAATTATGATCACCTGATTGTCCATTGAATCTCGCTGACATGTTAAGGCAGTGATGGTTGCAACTTGCAACTCTGAAAACGGTGAAGATATTCAACATCGAATTTACAAAACATATGTGTGTATCATGTATCATGTCATGTGTATGGGTATTTAAATATATAACATATCATATATATATATAATTTTTAAATATAAAATAAGTTATATTGTAATGTATTTGAGATTTGATTTACAATATATTGACTAGATATCATAGATCAGGAGGACCACCGTATGGAAGCAACTTCGAGATTAATTTCAAAATATTATAATATATCTTCAGATTTCACCTCCGTAGTTGCTAGCCATGGCAAGAACAGTGAAGAATGCCAAGGAAAAGACAGCTGCCAAACCCAAGGCAAAGCCTAAGGCAGCTAGCTCTCGTAAACGAAAAGGTGAAGAAATGAACCCATTTGAGAGCACGCCCGACCCAGGTCAATCATCGATCTTGAATTTTGCTGAGACCCCTGCATCAAAGAAGGTACCACATGCTGGTGTGCAGCAGGAGGCAGTGGAAGTGTCTTCTAAGGCACCATCAGCTGAGGTACCAGTTGAATAAGTCCCCATTGAGACAGCATCTATTTCAGGTCCTTTGCCAGAGGTAGGCTTTTACATCATTTGATGGATGTGTTCATTTGATGTTCATCACTTAAAGACTTAGACTTTTACGAACTCACTTAAATGCCTACCAGCCCAGCAACCCACCACACTACGCCAAGGGACAGCTCACCCCTAGAGGAGCAGCATAAATCACGAACAGCTGTCTTACGACCTAGTCCTGTTATAATGAAATGCGGCATTTCAAGATGCGCCTCATTGAGTCCAGACAATGATCCTTAGATGCAGAGATGCTTCAGCACCAGGAATAGTAAAGGTCACAAACATTGATCAACATGATCAACCCCAGTCAACCAATGTGAACCCATAGTAGTGTGCATGTTCTCACTTATCATCATTCAGTCCTTCAATCAATTCTGCACCATGTCAAAGTCATTATGTCATGGTGTCCTTGCATTCATTCCATTTTTGATTCAAACCATTCATGCGCGTTCATGAGTAGAACCATCCACTAAAGCCAGCGCAGCACCCAGTAAGCCTACCAAGCTTCCACTGTGCACTGGAAGGCTCCATTCACCCAGACCCAAAGTTCAAAGCCATGCCAAACCTTTAACACAACCTTTGTCAAGTGGCAAGCCATTCACATCCACAAACTACCCTGCCTCGGGATGGCATTTTTCCTCAGTTGGCTGGAGGTAAGATTTGGTGCAGGAGGTTCAGGAGGCCATCTGCCAAAATCAGGCCCAAGGGTAGACCAATACCTTAAATATGCCAGCAAGTGAAAGACCAAGCATGAAAGATCTGAGAGCTGAAGTCCAATGAAACCCACTTCAGCTACCTTTGACAGGATTGAATGCACCCCAAACAAAAGTCTACCCCGTACTAACTACCAGTAGAGCCGCACGAGGCGGTGGCGGAAGTTTCAAGAATAGAAAACGTATAGGAGAGATTTGTTGTTGTGAATCACGGATGACAAAGCAAAAACACTGATGGATCGAACTGTCCAACTGTGTGACCGACTAACTGCCGAACTGTCTAACTGATTAGGCTAGTAGTTAGTTAGTTAGTTAGTGAGTGAGTTAGTTAGTTAGTTGACAAGTTGTTAACTAGTTCGTTAGTGAGTTAGTTAGTTAGTTAGCTAGTTAGTTAGTTAGTTCGTTAGTTAGTGAACTAGCTAGTTAGTTAGCTGACTGATTAGTTAGTTGATTGGTTGGTTGGTTCGTTAGAAAGTTAGTTAGTAAATTAGTTAGGCAGTTAGCTGACTGATTAGTTAGTTAGTTAGTTAGTTAGTTAGTTAAATAGTTAGTTAGTTAGTTAGTTAGGTAGTTTGTGAATTAGTGAGCTAGTGCGTTGGTTAGTCAGCTAGTTAGTTAGTGAACTAGCTAGTTAGTTAGTTAGTTAGTTAGCTAGCTAGTTAGTTAGTTAGTTAGTTAGCTGACTGATGAGTTAGTTAAGTGACTGATTAGTTAGTTAGTTAGCTAGTTAGTTAGTTAGTTTGTTTGTTTTCTAGTTAGTTAGTTAGCTGACTGGTTAGTTAGTTAGCTGACTGATTAGTTAGTTAGGTAGTTAGTTAGTTAGTTAGTTAGCTGGTTAGTTAGTTAGTTAGTTAATTAGTTAGTTAGTTAGCTAGTCAGTTAGTTAGTTAGTGAACTAGCTAGTTAGTGAGTTAGTTAGTTAGTTACTTAGTTAGTTAGTCAGTTAGTTATTTAGCTAGCTAGCGAGACCGCGGTGCAATTTTTTCACATCTGGTAGCAACTCACAAAAAGAAGAGGATGCACCTGCTGACATGCCAACTGGCTTGCCGAAACTCTGTGATTGAAACTTGTTCCAGACACTGCGGAAGGGAAGGTGAAGTACCACAATCAACTCATGCAAGCTTGCGGCCTCAGTCTGCGAGAACTTGTTACAGCCATGGAAGCAGCTGAGAAGAAGCAAGCAGACAAGCGCAGCAAACGCCCTAGACACGATTAGGGCACAAATGACACAACGCATTGCCACCGCCAAGGGAAAAAGTTTCGCCCGCATCAGACAGGGTAAACTCACAACTCATACGTCATAACCATGCTTGGAGACTAAGTAGACTGCCATATGAGATGACTTGACGTGCGTATCTGCGTTGTAATCTCCCGGTACATTCTGATGCTTCCTACCCTGCAACACACTCCCTGGCATTTGCTGGCGGCATACTACTTTGTTACCTGCCCGCATCCTGGATGCATCTTCCTTGCGGCCGTGAGGCGAGAATTTCTTCTTCCAGCACACCTCCAGACAAAAAAGCAGCTCAGCTCAAGGCTTGGGGCGCCTTGTTGTTGACAGTGTTTTAACGGGCAAAGGTTTTCCACTACATACGTTAAAATGCACCTGGCTCACTTCGGTTGATGTTCACAGCCCATGCACCGCATGCAAAACACAACTTATAAGTGCCTTCGCTTCCGTGCTGCCACAATGCACTGCGCACATGCTAGAGACAATTTCATTCGTTGCTTTCGTATGAAATTAAACGGCAGTCGTTTTTGGGATGGCCCTATCGTGTTTCAGCCTTTGGCACACTTCACCACCTCCAAGCCTCCAAGAAGCATCCTGCGGCATGCCACCTTTGACATCTCTGGTGCGGACTGACCCGCATTTTTGAGGAATTGTGAGCCACAAAGCCTCACATCGCCTTTCCTTACAAGAGAAGAAGGGCCCACGTTGGAATTGACAATCAAATAACCCAACATCGCCTTTACTTACAATGCTCCTTTGCAACATTTGGCCTTCTTACTGCCTTGGGCACGCGCAAACCTTTGCAATGGCAGTCACCCCGAGGATCAGCGGATCAGCGGACCAGCGGATCAGCGGACCAGCGGATCAGCGGACCAGCGGATCAGCGGACCAGCTGATCAGCGGACCAGCCGACCAGCGGATCAGCGAACCAGCCCTGCGGATCAGACAACCCCACGATCATAAGTCCATCTAAGACCCTTTGAATCCCTTTGATAGTTCAGCACAGGGTGGCCTAGTTCCCTGAAGAAGGATTTCCCATGGCTGAAAGCACTGAGGTCAACACAGAAATCTTAGAGTGAACTGAAAAATAGATCAAGAAAGCTTGCGATACTGAAAGGTTCTAAAGGCAACTGATGCTGATACTTATCAACTCAGAAAAGACAAGTAAAAAAAATCCTCAGATCCTCAGAATTGCTTTGGGGAAAATTTATTAAACAGACCCCTCAAATTGTTTTGGGGGGGTGCCCTACACTAATCAGAGTCTCAAATTACAATGAATGAATTGATTTTTTGAATGTGAGTTGCTATCTTTTTCAAAGGGGCGTACCCGGGGAGTACATAAAGCGGACAAAAAAGGGAAATGAACAGGACATGAAAGCAAACGCAACCAGCAAATATGAGGCAAAACCGTTGTCACACCTTTAAAAAGCAAATGAACATTGCAGCCGGACCGCCATAATTCTTTTCCTTGCGACAGGCAACACAAGTCAGCGGCAGTCCACGAGGCCCCAAGCAAACCGAAGATAATCCTTTGACCATCTAATGCTGCCTTGTCTTTTAAGTGTAAATAATTCAGCATTGCGGTCGATATTGCGATTGCCTTTCTTCTCTTGATCCATCTCGATGAGCACCGCATTGTTATGCAATTCAATGATATCATCGTCGTTGATTTTCCTGGCACGGTAGGTCTTTTTGGCCCGGTAGTCGAAATGTGGGTCTGTTTGTCCGTATGACCCCACAAAGTCTTCATCACAACCACCACTTTGCCAATAGAGCCCCGTCTTCATCAACCAAGTCCCAGGGTGTGGTGCCATTGCTCCAGAGGGTCTCTGCCGCTGAAACTTGTGCAGCTTCCTCTTACTGCTGCTGTCCAAAATGATATCCAAACAGGATTTGAAGAACGATTCGCTGATCTTCATATCCATGTCTGTAAGCAAAACCCAGCTGTCCACGTGCCAGGAATCAGCAACGTGCATCAATAGATTACGTTTGCCGCCAATATTCCAATCCAAGTGTTCTTGAACGGCCACCATGTGGACATCTGGTTTCCTGCTCAAGTTCCCAAACTCTTGCAATAATACATCTGCTGGTGAAGTGGGTGTTCTAAACAAAATTGTTGTGTTTGGGGGTTTCTTGATCCATTCAGCCCGATCGTTCCGAGTGTAGATCTGGTCCTGGGTTTCGATCGCAAAAAGAAATCTCAATTGACGGAGCACATCATTGGAAAAAGTGGACCACGTCCTCAAATGTGTGCGCAGCATCTGCTCTTCTCCTGTGTACAAATATGCGACCACCATCTTGTACGGTGCTGGATCTTGTTCTACAACATGTCCGTCTCCACTGCAACACTTCAAACGTTTTCCCCCAGGTTTCTTTTTAGTCCATTCTGGCTCTAAACACCAAAAACGGCAACGTCTGCTCACACTTGGTTCGTAGGTGCAGGAACTTTGACCTTGCAGTTTGACACGGCCTGGCAACGGTGTCTCTGTTGGCCATCCACCAAGGAAATCATTTGTGACAAACAAACTAGGTGTCGTTGCAACTTCGGGCTGTGGAGCCTGGGATGTGCTTGGAGCCTGGGTAGACGTACTTGATGTACTTGATGGAATAGTTAGTGGTCGACATTTGTTCACAAATCCTGCCCAGTCTCGCGGCTGCACAGAAATAATCGCAGTCATGGTTGAAATAATGCAAATGAAGGCAATGGAGCACTGCGTCGCCGAAGGCCTGGCTGAGCCCAACAACCAAAGGCCCAACTTCATGGCGCGGATCGAATGTGCACCAAAGCGTTGCAATCCGAAACCATGGAACTTCATGGAACTATAAACTTTGTCTTGAACGCCTTTGAAGAATGAACATTTTGTGAATGAAATAGATTCAATTCCTCAAAAAGCAAATGGTAAACACATATATAAACAAATGGTAGATAAAATATCTGACACGAATATATGTAAATCAAAACGCAAAATATTTCGAATTCATTATACATAGTGAAATTGACATGTTGCCTAACATACTTCCTTCTTAGTTTTGGATTTGAGGTACAACACATTGACTTGTTCAGTGCCGCACTGCAAATACACGCCCTGGGCATAGCTGACCGGAACGACAAGGTACTCACAAAAAAACAACGAACTAGCGCACATGTCATCTGCCACCAGTACAAATGCAATCACGTCAAACCTCCAATCAGCATGAACCTTCTCAGCAAAACTTGACGGTATCCCAAATCCAGTGAATTTGTTTGAATCGATTTAGCTTATATAATTAATTTAGGGGTGGAGCAGCACTGGCCAGGACTTTTTGTAGATCACGACTTGGCTGCCACACACCGCAGGTCTATCGAAAGAACGCTAGGCAGCAAGCACCGTCTTTGCTGTTTCAGGTGAGGCATCCCCACGACCCATCACAGAAGCATCGCTCAATTCCACGTCTTGTATTGGCACGGTTGGCACCTCACTGTAGCCACCTTCACGGCTTTGAGCTTGGCTTGTCAGACCACGGGAATATAGATAAATAGAAAAGAGGATGCAAGCGATGCCCAGCACAAAGTGTAAGGAAGGTTGTGTATCGAAAAAAAATGAACGACGCGAGACATCAAAATGATCGCAAGTGCAGAAACAAAACCTTTTGAATCCTTTTGATATACTCTCTGTGTACTTGGACACAACGGAGACTGCCATGCCCCCAAGGGCCTGCAACAATACCACCAAACATACCACGCCATCCCATTTCCAAAAAAAACATTTTGTTGAATCTTTTGGCTGTCTGAAAAAGAAAAAAAAACATGGCCCCACCCACAGCCAAGATGGACCAGGAGGAAAGATGCATATTTTGCACCCAAAGGCTAGCTTCACCAGTTTTGAAGACCTTTTCAATGTAGACAGCTGCCAAGCCACTAATTGCGCAAACAGTTGATACTGCAAAAAAACCAAACCATAAATTTTGATTTTCCATCTTTGTGGTTTTCTGGCGCACGTGAACTGATGAAAGCACAATACCCACTCCCACTGCACATGTCAGAATGCCGAGCCATTGACTTCGAGTCAGCTGTCGGCCAAGCATCACCACATTGAACAATGTGGTGGTCAACAGTTTCATTTGGTACAGAACTTGACACAACGAAGCATCTAAGTTGGTTGCTGCGACATACTGTAAAACAATCTGAAGGAAATACAAAATGGCAGGAATGCACATGATTAAATCATTTCTAAGAGAACAATATTGCCCCAGCAGCCGACTCAAAAAAAACCCATCTGCAAATGAAGCTACCACGGCACTTACAATCAATTTCATGATCTCTCGCTGAAGACAGCAGGATTGATGATGTAGAGTTCGCCTTCCATTTGGCCTTGGCCTCCTTGGCCTAAGTGATTTCCTTGCCTTCCTTCCCCTTCTTTTAGATGTGGAAGACGCGAGAAACGCATGCACATTGTGAGCGCCGCATTTTGCAAACACAACGACAACAACGAGAACTGTTGCACCAAGTTCAACGCCATCGAGGAAAAGAAGGGAACTGAAATTTGTTTCAACCTAAATTTTTGTGGTTCCAAATTCCGAATTACCAAAATGAAAATGTTGATCCCTTGTGACCTTGTGTTCAAACATGAAGCAACATGCCTTGTATTGGAAAAATCAGTTGTGTTCACCAGATGTGCAGACCATAAAAATGGCAATTTACTCAACCAAAAATACCAACCTATGTTTTTAACAACGAACTACAAAATGAGACTCTATCAAAAACACGTTTCTGCTTTTTGTCTGTCTTGCTGGCTGGGTTCGAACCATGAATCCACAACAAAACAATGTAGCGCAAACAAACCACAAACATTACATTTTCACCAAATGAAATCATCATATATCATCACATTGCCAAAAGTTGATCAGGTTTGCTACAATTTCAACTGAAACCCAATACAATCGCAGTTGTTTCTTCGAATTAAACTCTTGCTGTTGGCCACTCGCACTGAAGCACACTTTTCTAATGTGGGGTTGCACGCTGCTGGTAATAGCCAGGTTTCACGGTCTGGCCGACAGTCTTCGAACATTTCAAAGGGCGGCCGAGTGGGAAGTTGAAAATTTTCCAGCAAAAAAAGAAGTGATAACATAACAAAAGTTTGTCATCAACCGCTGGAGCCACAAGCTCGCTGAAAATCAACACACGATTTTCTGAACTCCGGCAAATTTACTTCGCTTTAAGGTGGAAAAAAGGCTGGCGTTTCTGGGGTCTCTGATGTTCGGAATCCTCCTCAGCCTTCCCACCCAAGAAAGATTGTAAAGCCAAAGTCAATGCCTGACTTGTTGAAGCGGCAGCCTAAGATTAAGGCAAAACCCAGACCTACTAAGCCTCATCCACCAACCCATTCTGGTGTTTCTGGCACTAAGCGAAAGTGCCAATCGGAAGGCAGTCAGGTTAGAAGCAGCATCAGCATCCTCAGCACCCTGTCATTCTGGTGTTTCTAATGTTGCTTCAGCAAACTACATTTCCTTGCAAAAGACATTGGAAGGGGAAGCTTTTGAGATCTACAGTGGAGGAAAGAATCAGGCTTCAAATAGAGATTTTCAGAGCCCCAGTTAAAATTTGATTCAGCTTTCTATTTGCTAAATGCTGAAAGGAGTTGTTAAACTATGTTGTTATCTTGTTTTTTGTTGATTGATGATTTTGGCATTGCATTGATCCAAGGAGGAAGATCCAGATGACGTTGCCTCTTCACAACTACTATGATCCTGCAAGCTATTCTATGGGAAGGAAGCACATGGGCACCTACCCAGGCATACAGGCAAATCTGGCCGAGCAGCTCAGTTTCCAGAAACATTGCCACTAGACTGATCATAGCACACAGTCAAGGAGCGTTTGCTAAGTTGATCTAGGGTGAGGGCTATCAAAAAGACTGTGAGACATCAAGTTGTCCCAATGTTTTAAAACCCTTTGAATGTTTGTGCACTTGGTCCTGAGTACAGTAGTTGAAACACTCCAACTAGTACTTGCACCACCTTCTGCA
>DF239211.1:146798-158782 GCA_000507305.1 Breviolum minutum Mf 1.05b.01 | reverse complement strand
CCTTCCAGGAAGCTTGGACCAACCTAGACACCCCCAAACCTCAACAGTTCCTGGATTGATTGCCAAGGCTGCTCATGGCACAGTCCTGGCCTCAATCAATGGGAGCTAGAGAAGTGGACACGTGGGGGATTCCAAAATAGGCAGCATGGTATCAACTTTTCACCAACTGTTTATCAACTTGTTCATCAACTTTATCAACTTTTCATCAACTTGTTTATCAACTTTCTAGCAACTGTTTATCCACTTTTTTATCAGCTTTATCAACTGTTTATCAGCTTTTTATCAACTGTTTATCAACTCTCTATCAACTGTTTATCAACTTTTTGATCAACTTTTCATCAACTTTATCAACTCTCTATCAACTGAGCTGGATTTAGTGGTTCATAGTAGAGTCTAGTAGAGGAGGCTCCTGGAATAGCTGATTTGTTGTAGGAGCCTCCTGTAGATTTAATAGATACTTTCTGCCAAACCATGCTTTCTTTTTTCCTCCACATCTTTTTTCCTCCACATGTTTAATCCAATTCTACATTGTTGAACTCCAGCTTTGGGCCCAGGCAAAACCCATGCTGCAACATCCAACAACGTCTCCATGGTCAGGGTCCCAGGATTGTGTTGTTAGCGTGTGAGTCTATGAGATTATATCAGGGGGGGAGAAAGGCTGTAAGTAATCCTTTTTTCCCATTGAACATTTATTCCATCATTCTCTTGAAACAAGTTGAGCATGCCAATGCCACTGAAAATTGAAAGTTCGTTGGCATTCCCAGCTTGCAATCACCTTTAGTCCATCAATTTTGGGATCTCAGCATCCACCGGCTTCTAGCTCCATTCAATTTCCTGATGTTGGCTTCCAACCCTGCGGCCACTTCTGCCACTGAAGCCAGTGATGATGTGTGGTTGCTTATTCATGGTGATGATCCACAGGACAAACAGTTTTCTTTCTTGTAGAGACTGACTTTCTAAGCATCACACATGTGCACACATACACATCCCAGTGGACACACTGACTTGCATCTTGCAGGAGCTGGCTGCCACAGCCACAGATGCGCCAGAGCAGCAGGCTGCACAAGTACAGCCACCAGTTGAACCTCGACTTCACCCAGATTTGGAGGCCATTTTCTCACTGTGAACATTTCAGTCAAGTTTGCATGCACAGTTGCCTGTACTACATCGATTCTAGAGCCTTTTAACACCTAGCATCACCTTTGTTGCTGGCAGGTTTTGTGCGTGACGTGGTTTCCATCATTGAGCTGGGCAAATCCCATGGCCCATACGGGCTTCATCAGGAAGTTGCTGCAACACAAAGCCTTCCCTATGCCAGTCAAGCTGCACTGGCTGCTCACATGGCTGCTCCAATGAGTGCTGCTGATATTGGTGATTCTGTGAGCACTGTATCTGGGGTATCTGGTGTACCGGGGTAACCTGGCGCATCTGGTGTGGCTCCTAGGTCTAAGAGCAGCACCCCCCTTCCCACGTTGAACTGGAGCACTTCCCCTGCATTGGAGGTTGCGTTGCAGGTCATTGGTGCTTTGCAGATGATGGATTCCCAGAACTTCACATCATGCCACCAAAGCAAACCATGTGAGCCTAGGTTACAAGCCACCTGTGGTGGAACTGCACCAATTTTCTCAGATCTACTATGCTCTGAAGAACAATCCTGCATCCTTGCCATTGCCAACCCCTCCAGTGGAGTCTTGCTTGCAAAAAGCTTAGAAGGCAGTGCCCAGTGTGTATGTGTGTGTGAGGATATCATCTCAATGCATTTGACCTTGTTGCAGTGAAAGTAGCTGAGGATACCAACTCACACTTCATATGGTGCGAAGTTGGCCTCAGCTTGGAGAGCAACTACAAGGGTGGCGCTGTGAATTTTGAGTTTCTTGCCTTGCTTAAGTGGCAAGTCGGAGGAGAGAAAAAGAGAGAGAGAGAGAGAGAGACACACCCATGCACATGAGATGAGAGTCAAGAGAGAGGTGGCAAAGTCATGTGTTTTCCATTTGCAATTGATGTGAATCAATTTTTGCATTGCATGCATGATTTGTGCCTGGCCCCAGGATACCAGATCAAGATCTCATCAAAATGCAGTGCGTGGAAACTGCCCTCAACAGCCGCGCCATGCACGGATCCCCCTTGCCCCATGGGTTTGGCCTGTCGTCCTGGATTGCATGGATGCAGAGAGGTGCCTCTTTTGCAAAGGAGTGAAGCAAAGAGCATCATGAAAGCCTTTCACATAATGATTTGGCGCTTAGAATAAAACAACTTGATGTTGCAGCTAAGGTCAATTCCCCTATGGTGCTTTGATCGTGAAGCACTACCTGGCAGGGGGAGGATTTGCACTAACTCCAGATGGATGGTTGTTTCCGGCGGGCATGGGCTCCAAAGGTGTTCCGGAGAGACTTGGCACCCTGGCCCTGATTATAAGTTACAGCTTTTTACGGTATGTGTTGGAATGTGAAGCTATTGGTTACAGGTAGCTCCTCTAAACTAAAAGTCAAAACAAAGGCTAAATTAAGCTCAGGAGCTCTTTTGATACCTAACATTTTTAAAAATCCAATGAGCAAAAGGTTGCAAATCATTACACATTCAGGTTTCAAGTCTTACTATTAGTTGCAACATGTCCAGATGTTACAAACTTGTGTTGACCCAAATCTTGAGCCTGCCTCTGGACTTGACTGAGACAAGACGAAGATCTATGAGAACCATGTCAAGAAGTTCTTCAGCCACCTTCATGGAGTCTTGGTACAGGAGGGCTGGGCCTCGCTGGCCGGGGAGTTTGAAGACAGTGATGGGTGAGGCATAACAACAAGGGCTCAGATGAGCTTGCTTTGGAGCTTTAGGGCCAAGGTGGATTGGAAGACTTTCGAGCTTCCATTCACAGGCATCGAGCCGGCAGTGTTCAAGGTGAGTGGAGTCTTGAATGATGCGTTGACCTGACGGCCCAGACTGACAATCCGCTCAAGAAGCATAGCTTGTGGAGTGGGGTAGGATGCCCGGGCATGCGCAGCTACTGGATGTCAATGTCACCTGCTTTGTCTGTGGGGCTCTCAGTAGTAGAAGTGAAAATCAAATGTCAATGTTGGTGCATATTGCTGCGCAATGAAATTGGAAGCCACCCTATTCCAACAAATCCAGCTGAACAATGTCTTTGCTCAGGTTTTGACTGGGTTCCTGGTGTACCTGGCTTGATTGTGATGTACAGGGTTCCGGGTCAGAATTGGGAGAAGGGACCCACCTTCACACCCAAAGAGCGTGCCGAAATTTATCGCATGTACCTTGACAGCATTATTTCAATAGGAGCATGAGGTCATGCTCAAACAGGTTGTTGAGGTCAGGCTTCAATGGGTTGTGAAAGCTACGCTCAATGAATTGTTGAGGGTCTTATCAAAACCAAACACTTCCCCAGCCATTTCCAACCATACCATACCACTGCACTGCAAGGAAGCCAATTTCTGGCTGGATGCCTCTGCCACCACTGCTGCATCTTGGCTGCATTTTGCTCCACTTCAAGGCATTGCTTTCATATCTCCCCAACCTTGAACCAATGCTAAGCCCTGTCAGCCAAAAACTAGACGCCGGATATCCCGAAAGCCCAAAGTAACATGTTAATGTCTGATATTTATACCGCAATCAAATTAACTGCGAAGTAGCTGACCACCAACCTTTGATACCAGTAGAGCCGCACGAGGCGGTGGCGGAAGTTTCACAAATAGGAAACGTATAGGAGAGATTGGTTGTCGTGAATCACGGATGACAAAGCAAAATCACTGATGGATCGAACTGTCCAACTGTGTGACTAACTAACTGCCGAACTGTCTAACTGATTAACCGACTAATTAACTGGCTAGTAGTTAGTTAGTGAGTGAGTTAGTTAGTTAGTTGACAAGTTGTTAACTAGTTAGTTAGTTAGTTAGCTAGTTAGTTAGCTAGTTAGTTAGCTAGTTAGTTAGCTAGTTAGTTTGTTAGTTAGCTAGCTGACTGATTAGTTAGTTAGTTAGTTAGTTAGTTAGTTAGATAGTTAGTTAGTGACAAACAATAGTGAAATAGTTAGTTAGTTAGTTAGTTAGTTAGTCAGTTAGTTACTTAGTTAGTTAGTTAGTTAGTTAGTGAGTTAGTTAGTTGGCTGACTGATTAGTTGGTTAGTTAGTTAGTTAGCTAGTTAGTTAGTTAGTTAGTTAGTTAGCTAGTTAGCTACTTAGCTAGTTAGCTAGTTAGCTAGTTAGTCAGTTAGTCAGTTAGTCAGTTAGTTAGTTAGTTAGTTAGTTTGTTAGTTAGTTACTTAGTGAATTAGTTAGTTAGTGAATTAGTTAGTTAGTGAATTTGTTAGTTACTTTGTTAGTTAGTTAGCTAGTTAGTTAGCTAGTTAGTTAGTTAGTGAGGTAGTTAGTTAGTTTGTTAGTTAGTTTGTTAGTTAGTTAGTTAGTTAGTTAGTGAATTAGTTAGTTAGTTAGTTAGTTAGTTAGTTAGTTAGTTAGTTTAGTTAGTGAGTTAGCTGACTGATTAGTTAGGTGACTGATTAGTTAGTTAGCTAGTTAGTTAGCTAGTTAGTTAGATAGTTAGTTAGTTAGGTAGTTAGTTAGTTAGTTAGTTAGTTAGTTAGTGAATTAGTTAGTTAGTGAGTTAGTTAGTTAGTTAGTTAGTTAGTGAGTTAATTAGTTAGTTAGTCAGTTAGTTAGTTAGTTAGTTAGTTAGTTGGTTAGTCAAATAATTAGTCAGTTAGGAGCCTCTCAAAATGGTGCGAAACGCAGGTGTTTTGTACATTTTGACTTACAAATGTGCTCGGCGCCACAGCCGCGTGCAATTTTTCGACATCTGACCTTCCAAAAAGTGGTCCGAACCCGTCAGTTTTTTAGGATTTTGACTGACAAATGTGCTTCGCGCCACAGCGGCGTGCCATCCCAAAGCCTCCAATAGGCCTTAATTAATTAAGGGATGTTTCTTAAAATTAATTAGTCCTTAATTAAGGACTATTAGTCCTTAATTAAGAGAAAATTAGTCCTTAATTAAGGAAATAGTCCTTAATTAAGGAAACAGCCTTTAAATTTAAAGGCCATTTCCTTAATTAAGGACTATTTATTAAGGACTGTTTTTCTTATTTTTTTTGTGTGGTAAAAGGAGGTGAAATATCTCTTGAAGTTTGTTGAACGTGTCCTCTTAAGGTCTACATGTTCCTGACTTGACATGTGTCTTCAAATGTAAAGAAATTGAAAACAAAGAAATCTAAGCAAAGAAGTTAAAAAAAAGATACAGGCTTTTTGAAAAACAAAATCAGATTAAGAAATTTAGACCCAGAAACTGAGGTAAAGAATTTGAAAGTAAATTTAGATCAATACTGACACAAAGAAACATAGAGAATTTTTTGTAAAGAAGTTGAGATAAGAAATTTAGATCAAGGACTTTAGATTAATAGACTTTTACAAAGAAATTGTTCAAGAAAATTTCAATGAACTTTTGATAAAGAAATTCTGAAAACGAGGTTATGTAAGGTGAAGAAATTTAGTTAAATAAATTTAGATCAACAAATCTAGATAAAGAAACCTTTAAAGAATTTTTGCAAGACATTTACTTAGAGAAATTTAAAACAAGGAACTTGTATAGAGAAATTCAGATCAAGTAATTTGTACAATAACTTGAGATCAAAAAATTTGGATAAAGAACTTTCGATAAAGACATTTGAATCAAGAAGTGTAGATAAAGAAATTTAAATGAAAAAATTTTCAAGATTTTTGAGAGACTTTCTGATAAAGAACTTTAGATAAACAAAATTAGGTAAAGAAACTTCTAGAAAGACTTTTGGAATAAAGGAATCTAAATCAAGAAATGTATAAAAAGATATCTAGATAGAAATTGAGCAAGAAATTTAGACCACGCATTTTTTCAAGAAATTGAGATCAAGAAATCTAGATAAAGAAATTTAAGTAGAGCCATATCGACAAAGAAAGAAAAATAAAATGAGAGAACTCAGTTTAGATAAAGGAAATTTGATAGAGAAACGACAAATGAAATTCAGATATAGACACAAAAGAAATGTAGATAAAGAAATTGAGATAAATCAGTTCAACCAAATGAAACTTAGATCATTATATCTAAAAGAGAAAATGAGATCAACAAATTTAGATACAAACACGTTTCAAAAATCCTCAAAAAGAATCAATAGACAAAGACATGTCGATAAAGAAACTTAAACAGAGACATTTAGACAAATATTTTTTTGGAAAAATGAGATAAAGAAATTTATATAGAGAATGTTCCTTAGGAGAAATTTACATAAAGCAATTTAGAGAAAGAAACTTAGAGAAATAATTTAAGATCAAGAAATCAATATGAACAAAAATGCTAAAGAAATTGAGCTTTTATAATTTCAGAAAAATATCTTTGGATAAGGAAATTAAGATAAAGACATTTTGTTCAATAAATTAATAAAGAGAACATATTTTTTTGAAACAAACTAAGATAAAGCAATTTAGAAACGACATTTATATGAAAATTGTTTGGCAAAGAAATTCAAATTGGGGAATTTAAATCAAGAAAAAAAGGATAAATCTTTTTAGACAAAGAAATTGAGACAAAGAAATTTGTACAAATATTTTTCAAGACATTTTCTGAAAGAAATTGAGATCATCTTAAACTCTCCTGCTTAAGGATTTGNGAGACTAAGATCTCAAATTTCCCAGTTAAGGATTTGATTTCAAAACCTCAAGTTTTCCTACTTAAGGATTTGAGAAGTTCTTCTCAAATTATCCTTCTTAAACATTTGAAATTAAGATCTCAAATTTTCGTACTGAAAGATTTGAGATCAAGATCGCACATTTTACCACTGAAGGATTTACTATTTTCACTTTTTCCAACCCCAGCATTTGAGATCAAGAGCGCACATTTCACCACTCAAGGAATTGCGATATTCACCTCAGAATTTGAAACTAAAGGATGTGAGATCTTCATCTCAATTTTTCCTTCTTAAATATTTGCATTTAAGATCTCACATGTTCCTGCTGAAAGATTTATAAGATCAAGATCGCACATTTTACCAATGAAGGGATTTGAGATCAAGATCGCACATTTTACCACTGAAGGATTTAAGATCTTCATGTCACTTTTTTCAAGTGAAGGATTTGAGATGCGCATCCCAAATTTTCTTAGTTGAGGGTTTTAGATTAAGCTCTCATTTTTCCCACTCAAAAAATTGAGTTTAAAATCTCAAATTTTCCTACTTAAGGATTTGATTTCCAAGTCTCAAGTTTTCCTACTGAAGGATTTGAGATGTTCATCTCAAGTTTACCTTCTTAAAGAGATGAATTAAGATCTCAAATTTTCCTACTGAAGGATTTGAGATCAAAATCGCACATTTTACCACTGAAAGATTTACTATCTTCATTTTTTCCAACCCTAGGATTTGAGATCAAGAGCGCGCATTTCACCACTGAAGGATTTGTGATATTCATCTCAATTTTCAATCNAAGGATTTGTGATATTAATGTCACTTTTTTCAACTAAAGGATTTGAGATGTGCATCCCAAATTATCCTAGTTAAGGGTTTGAGATTAAGTTCTCATTTTTCCTACTCGAAAATTTGACTTTAAAATCTCAAATTTTCCTACTTAAGGATTTGTTTTTAAAACCTGAAGTTTTCCTACTTAAGGATTTGAGATGCTCATCTCAAATCTTCCTTCTTGAAGATTTGAAGATAAGATCTCAAAATTTCCAACTGAAAGATTTGAGATCAAGATTGCACATTTTACCACTGAAGGATTTGCTATCTTCATTTTTTCCAACCCTTAGAAATTTAACATGGTTTAACAATGTTAAATTTAACAATGTTAAATTTAACAATGTTAAATTCAATTCTTTTTGTATTCTAGTAAGGATTTAACATTGTTAAATTTAACAATGTTAAATAATGTTAAATATTTAACATTGTTAAATTTCATTTTTCTTAAGATATTAGATTTATTGGAAGATTTTTTTTTAGTAGGAAATTTCAAATCTCCTTTTTTTAGGAGACATCAGTCTCCTTGTACTGGAAGATATTTGAAATCTCTTCTTTTTATGGAAGAGATTTGAGATCTCAAATCTTTCAGTTGAAACAAAAATGACATGAGTATCTCAAATCCTTCAGTGGTAAAATGTGGGATCTTGATCTCAAATCTTTAAGTAGGAAAATTTGAGATCTTAGTTTCAAATTTTAATACGGGATATTTGAGATGAAGATCTCAAATCCTTTGGTTGAAAATTGAGATTAATATCACAAATCCTTCAGTGGTGAAATGCGCGCTCTTGATCTCAAATCCTAGGGTTGGAAAAAATGAAGATAGTAAATCCTTCAGTGGTAAAATGTGCGATTTTGATCTCAAATCCTTCAGTAGGAAATTGTGAGATCTTCATTTCAAATCTTTAAGAAGGTAAACTTGAGATGAACATCTCAAATCCTTAAGAAGGAAAACTTGAGACTTGAAAATCAAATCCTTAAGTGAGAAAATTTGAGATTTTAAACTCAATTTTTTGAGTAGGAAAAATGAGAGCTTATTCTAAAACCCTCAACTAGGAAAATTTGGGATGTGCATCTCAAATCCTTCACTTGAAAAAAGTGACATGAAGATCTTAAATCCTTCAGTGGTAAAATGTGCGATCTTGATCTCAAATCCCTTCATTGGTAAAATGTACGATCTTGATCTTATTAATCTTTCAGCAGGAACATGTGAGATCTTAAATTCAAATATTTAAGAAGGAAAAATTGAGATGAAGATCTCAAATCCTTTAGTTGCAAATTCTGAGATGAATATCGCAATTCCTTGAGTGGTGAAATGTGCGCTCTTGATCTCAAATGCTGGGGTTGGAAAAAGTGAAGGTAGTAAATCCTTCAGTGGTAAAATGTGCGATCTTGATCTCAAATCTTTCAGTAGGAAAATTTGAGATCTTAATTTCAAATGTTTAAGAAGGATAATTTGAGAAGAACTTCTCAAATCCTTAAGTAGGAAAACTTGAGGTTTTGAAATCAAATCCTTAAGTGGGAAATTTGAGATCTTAGTCGNATCTCAAATCCTGAGGTTGGAATAAAAAGAACATCGTAAGTCCTTCAGTGGTATCATGTGCGATCTTGATCTTATAAATCTTTCAGCAGGAACATGTGGGATCTTAAATGCAAATATTTAAGAAGGAAAAATTGAGATGAAGATCTCAAATCCTTCAGTTGCAAATTCTGAGATGAATATCGTAATTCCTTGAGTGGTGAAATGTGCGCTCTTGATCTCAAATGCTGGGGTTGGAAAAAGTGAAAATAGTAAATCCTTCAGTGGTAAAATGTGCGATCTTGATCTCAAATCTTTCAGTACGAAAATTTGAGATCTTAATTTCAAATGTTTAAGTAAGAAGGAACATTTGAGATGAACTTCTCAAATCCTTAAGTAGGAAAACTTGAGATCTTAAAATCAAATCCTTAAGTACAAATTCTTAAATAGGAAAATCTAAGATTTTAAAACCAATTTTTTGAGTAAGAAAAATGAGAGCTTAATCTCAAACCCTTAACTAGGAAAATTTGAGATGGACATCTCAAATCCTTCAGTTGAAAAAAATGACATTTAAGTAGGAAAATTTGGGATGAACATCTCAAATCCTTCAGTTGAAAAAAGTGACATGAATATCACAAGTCCTTCAGTGGTGAAATGTGCGCTCTTGATCTCAAATCCTGAGGTTGGAATAAAAAGAACATCGTAAGTCCTTCAGTGGTAAAATGTGCGATCTTGATCTTAAATCTTTCAGCAGGAACATGTGGGATCTTAAATGCAAATATTTAAGAAGAACNCCTCCAGTGGTAAAATGTGCGATCTTGACCTCAAATCTTTCAGTAGGAAAATTTGAGATCTTAATTTCAAATGGTTAAGTAAGAAGGAAAATTTGAGATGAACTTTTCAAATCCTGAAGTAGGAAAACTTGAGATTTTAAAATCAAATCCTTAAGTAGGAAAACTTGAGATCTTAATCTCAAACTCTTAAATAGGAAAATCTAAGATTTTAAAACCAAATTTTTGAGTAAGAAAAATGAGAGCTTAATCTCAAACCCTTAACTAGGAAAATTTGAGATGGACATCTCAAATCCTTCAGTTGAAAAAAGTGACATGTAAGTAGGAAAATTTGGGATGAACATCTCAAATCCTTCAGTTGAAAAAAGTGACATGAAGATCTTAAATCCTTCAGTGGTAAAATGTGGGATCTTGATCTCAAATCCTTGGGTTGGAAAAAAAGGCAGGTCGTAAGCCCTTCAGTGGTAAAATGTGCGATCTTGATCTTAAATTTTTCAGCAGGAACATGTGAGATCTTAAATGCAAATATTTAAGAAAAATAATTTGAGATGAAGATCTCAGATCCTTTGAATATCAGAAATCCTTCAGTGGCAAAAAAGAGAGCTTCAGGTAAAGACATTGAGATGAAGAAATGAAAAAAGTACATTTAGATCTAAAGAACATATCCAAAAATTAGACTTTTTTTGTAAAGTGAGATAAAGAAATTTAGATAATTCAATTTGAAAAATGAAATTTCGATAAAGAAACCTAAATAGAGAAAATACATCAAGATTTTCAAGAATTTTTGATCAATAATTTTAGACAAACAAATCTAGATGAATAAACTGTTAACACAGAAATTGAGACAAAGAGGTGTAGTCAAAGAACTTAGATAGAATAATTTAGATTGAAAAAGTTAGAACATGAAATTCAAGATTTTCAAGTAATTTTTGCTAAAGAAATTAAAGTATGAAAAATTGATAAAGGAACTTAAATAGATAAATTTACATAGATTTTTTCGAAGTTTTTTTTGATAAACAGTAGGAGATAAAGAAACTTAGACAAAGAAATCTAGATAAAGAAATCTAAATAAAGAAATTGCGACAAAGAATTTTAGGCAACGACATTTAGAATCAGCAATTTAGATAGAGAAATTGAGATAAACGAATTTAGATAAAGACAATCAAAAAAAATAATCTAGAAAAAGAAATTTAGATAAAGAAGTTCAAAAAAATAAATTTCGAAAAAAGAAACTTTGTAAAGAAATTTAGTAAAAAACGAGAAACATATTTAAATATATATAGGTAGCGAAATTGAGATAGAGTATTGCAAAAACAATATAAATAAATTTAGAAAGAAAAAAATTAGATAAAGAAATTTAGGTAAAGCAAACTAGATAAAGAAATTGAGGGCAATTATGTAAAGAACTTTAGATGTAGAAATGTGTGAGTTTTTTTTACAGAAATTTAGGGATCTTTTTTTGATCAAGAAATTCAGGTAAAGCATTTAGATAAAGAAAATTCGGAAAAGAAATTTAGATATAGAAATTTGCTTAAAATCTTCAAGAAACTGCGATTAAGGGATTTTTTGCATAAATATATTTTTGGTAAAGAAATTTAAGAAAACAATATAGCATTTCAAAAGGAAATTCAGATAAAGAAATTTGTTTAGATAAATTCAATGAGAAGTTATCACGAAACTTAGATAACGATTTTGAAAAGAATTGTAAATAAAGAAATTTATCAGAAATTTCAATCAATTCTAGATAAAGAAATTGATCAGCAAAGTTTCTCATATGGACTGATTGCCTTTATTTACCTCTATCTCTTATTTTATAATTATCCTTTATCTTCTTACCTTGAGTCAAGGGACAGCACCTAAGTTTTTTTTGCTGTGTTTTATTTTGACCTTTGCCCTCCTCAAGATACCTAAATCGAGATCAAGGAGGTTGAAGATGCCCTCAAGAAATCTAAATCCAAAGCAAGGAGGTTATAAAGACCTCCTCCTTTTTGTAGAAAGGATGTAAATATATATATATTTATATATATATATATTATTTGTGAGCTATGATCTATATCACATTAAATATTTAAGGACTAATTTCTCCTTAATTAAGGAGAAATTGGCCCTTAAATTTAAGGATTTACAGTCCTTAATTAAGGACTATTTCCTTAATTAAGGACTATTTCCTTAATTAAGGACTATTGGAGGCTTTGGG
>DF239211.1:116810-146779 GCA_000507305.1 Breviolum minutum Mf 1.05b.01 | reverse complement strand
CACTTGGGGTGGATACACTTTCCTCAAGCTCAAAGAGACGGAGTTCAGTGATGATGGGTCATTCGAACAAGTTGACCCATGAAGCCTTGAGCCTAGGATTTTGGAGCACCTCTCCAAAAGGGGGAGTGTGTTTGGGCATGTCAGGATGACACGCACATGAGAAGTGTACCAACAGCATGATCGCTGTACCCGAAGGCTTTTCTTTGAGTGGTTCAAAAAGGATTGTGTGCCTGCTTCCCAACAAGCAGTTTGTATCCTGATCTTAGTTGACCTTGATGGACTTCAGCTTTCTATGTGACTTAACTTTTACGCTCGCTGATCCGCTTCCTTGCAAAAAAAGGAGCTTTTGTGGGCAGTGATACAAGCAATGTAGCTTGGTGCAAGTTGGGAGCTCTCACCAATTTCGATTGAAATGTGCATTGCGGGCCAGGGGCCATGGGTTTGTGTATGTTTGTTTATGACTATTATTATCATTGTTTTTTTTGAAATTATGATATAGGGAAGTCAAAATCCCATAAGCTCCCTTAAATTGGTTGTTTTCATGTTGTTTTATAAGCCCAATGGTTTGTTAGTTAAGCTCCAAAGAATCCACGCCTTGACTTCGGTGTGTGTTTTTTGCGCCGAATTGCCGAGAAATCTCTTCCCCAACTAACATCGGAAGGGCTCGTAAAAGAACGGGGATAATGCATAAACCTGGAATCTTGAAGGGGATTTTGTGGGAGAGAAGACGTATTCCTTTGTTTCTCCCATCCACGGCGACGGCGTGCGAAAAGTCCCTGTAAGCTAAGGAGGCTCCAGACTGTCCAAGCTTATGAGACAATTCTGCAGCAAGGGCAGCAAGCTGCTTGATGAAAATGTGGTAAGGGAAAAGTTGGTAGTTGGCAAGGCTCCCCCAAAAACGGCCAACAGAAACACCATAGATGCAATAGGATCCATTTGAAAAGAAATGTGTATATCAGCAAGAGGCACCCTTTTGGATGTTTTTGGACATAAGTCGTTTGAGATGCTGACTTTTCCGTAGACATACAGACTGGAGCTTGTTGCGGTCCATGCAGTTGGACATTCCAATACTGTTGTGAGTGTGTGGGTAAACCATGCCCGGATGTTACGAGGTGGATTATATCAGTGTTTCTTGTTGGGCGGGAAATTGGCAAAGCTGTTCCATCCTCTGCCGTTTGTGCTTCGGTGCTACGACACTCGGTGCTTCGAACCCTTTGAGGCTGGCCAATGCATGTATATTGCAGCACGACTGCAAGAAGCTTTTGGGGACTTGCAAGGAAGGATGAACAAAAGTAGCCCTGCCATGGGATACACAACACAAGTTACCAAGATCTGGCAAGAATTTAATGTGTGTTTTTTTTGCACCGATAAAGGCATTTATGTCCCGAAATTTGATGCACAAACACTTGAAGAGAAAATATTGGTGAACTTTTCAGGTTTCCATTTTTGCATGGAAATTGTCTTTGAACAAATCATGGTTCCGGCCATAGCTACTTCACAGAGGTTTATATACTTATACCCATTTATAAGGATTGAATATTAAAAAAGATGGGATGACCAATATCCAATATAAGGAGTTGATAAACCCTCGCACACTTGAGGTAGCAGAAGGGGTCTTTGATGTCGTGGTGAAACGTGCTGATGGCAGCTCTGTATCCCTTCTTGATGACGTGGTTGTTGGTTTGGTTCAGGAGGTTGCAGCCCTGTTGAAGCTCTTGAAAACATAGTGCCCAATACGGTGGAACCATGTTTTCATGAAATTTCATTTGGTGGTGGTTTCATTTTTTAAAAGATTTTTCACCCCTAGTTACTTGGAGAAATGATCCAAAAGTTGACTGTAGTGCATATAATTTCAGAAAGGTGGTTGAAAATCAGCCACCAGCTAGATTTCATGGAAGCCATCATGGCGTAAACACTTCGAAAATTCTATCCGATTTCTGAACCATCAACAGTATTTGCGCGGCTGTGGTCAATTTTGGTTCCCGGTTCGGTTGAAAGCCAAGATCACTTTCATCAGCACCCTCGAGTTTCAAATTCGGCATTTCTGGTTACGAAAACCAGAAGATATACACAGCATCAGTGTCAGGTTATCCCCAGCATTTACAAGATTTCACCCAATTTGATCCATTTTCATCCATTTTGTATCAATTTTGTCATCCGTTTTTATCATCCATAGACCCCTGGCATCATCTCTCCAAGAACGCTTCCAGTCTGCATCAAACACTCCTTGCCCAGTCCCAGGTGACTGTCCGAAACTCAGGGGGGATGTGTTTTTTTTGTAAAAGGTTGACCGGTGCTTGGAATGACTTTCCCAGATGTTCCATAAATTGGTTGCGACATATGGATATGTATCTTACTTCCCTCAAAGCTTGGTGATTTCAAGGTCCAAATTTGTTGATCCATGAGTTTGGGTTCGGCATTGAGTGTTTCAAGAGCTGTAAGTCAAGTCACCCGTGTACCGCTCCTTGTGGTATAGGTGCTAAGCCCCATGCTTTGAGAATTTGCCACGTATATTTGCTAGATATTTTGAAGAACAGAGATTTAATTCCATATTGACATTTTGAATGCCAAACATGAAATCCTGCATGATATATTATTATAGGATGCTTTTTTTGAAATAAATTTGTTGACAGATGCGATCTACTCTCATCTTTTACACCGCAACGAGGTGTGTCATCAGGGTGCCGGCAGCGTCTTTGGGTCCTTTTTGGGCGCCCGGACAGAGAGTCCCCGTGCCGGGCAGTGTGCAGCAACCGTGCGGGCCAGATCTGGAGGTGCCACCCGTTAACCAGTGCGGGTTGCCTTGGTGTATGATTTTGAGACTTTGAGATACACCTCAGTAGCAAGTAGCTATTGTAGATGCATTTTAAAGATATATATGATATACCATTTTTTCCCGTAATCTTGATTCAGTGGACAAAAGTATTCACAATGTCTAGCCCCCCAAAAAACGAAGGGAGTTACTATCTATCCTATTTCAAGACGTCAATTTTCGGTTGAACTATGATTGTTGGGCCGGGTGAGTACAGTAATTACCCACCATCTACCATCTCAACACTCAGAGGCTTCTGTAGCAGATCGGTTGAGATCATGAGGAGCGAAGGAGGCTAAGAGGTCTTCAACCGCACCAGGATTTGAGGTAAAGGACCTTTATTAATCCTTCGTAAAGCCTTGGTGAACCCTGCACTGAATTAATTTTCATGATAAGTTTCATAACAACCTTAATAGATTACTACATATAACCTATATGTATATATAATATATATATATATATATCATGCACATTCAATTTGCATTATCCAATTTTTCCTTTGCCAGCACTACTGGAAGAGTAGCCAATAAAAGCGGGGTCCGAGTTTCTAGGCTGTCTATGGCTCTTGGAAAAGCGGGCATGGGAACAAGCTTTACGCGTTTCCTGGCACAGAAACTTTATGATCCGTCTCACGAAGAAGGTGGGTTACATGGAGGGTTCCCTTAATTTCAGTTTTTGTTTTTGGGAGATTGGCAATTCCTTTTTCAAAATGGTTCTGATCCGGCCAAATGATTGTAGACCTGGTGGATGGTTTTAAGATGAGGTCAAGACTTCTACGCTTCAATTTTTTACGGCTAGCGGGCTTACCTGTAATTTTGAAAATCCTGCATCTGTTTCATATCCTCAAAGTGAAAGACCATTGAAATAATATTCCCCTGGAATTGTTGATGGTAAATCCCTACCAAGATACTGTAACGGTCTTTTCGGAAAGATCATTTATATATTTAATGGCCTTTGGAATCGCAGGGATATGTTTTAAAACAACTTCATTTTTTTTTACCTCTGCTGCAATTCGGTCCTTTGAATTCAAAGTTTGACCACTTCTCAGGCTCCTGCAGAATCGAAGAGTATAGGTTTGGTGGGTGGTGTAATGCTCCTGATCAACAACCTTGCAGGAGCCACCAGAGACGGTTGTTATCGTATTTGGTGACGGAGAACTCAAATTCCTTTTTAACAACTGTCACTTCTTAATGATCAATTTTGTAAAAGGTCCATATTAGGATACCACCTTCCTTTTTAACATCCTTTGATAAATTTGGAATTTTGCTACGTCGATGTGTGCTGCTTCCTTGGAAAAACATATTTTTTTGTGCGCAGTCCTAACAAGATGATGTTTGTTACGCGCCAAATTTGCGGAAGGGAGTGGGTATAATTCTTGAAATTCCAACATCTTGTATCACACCTTAAAATGAGCAGCCACAAGCGCTTGTAAAACTCTTCCCGAAGAAAACTCAAGGATTTATTTCGGGCTTGCACCGGGAATCTCAGAGGTGGCTTGGTGATGTATTTTTGCAATTTAACGGCTATGTGTTTTTTTTCCATTTCCTGGTGCTCCAAACATCAGAGCTGCTTGGTCGTCAAACCAGTCGGTTGGAAACTCCACCCTCAATGCAGGACCCACCATTGTCTCTATGCCTGCACTCGCGCAAGAATCTGGGTGGTTTTCACTCTTCTTGGTGCAAGCTGTTGTTGTCCCTTGGCCCCCCTGTAGCTGCCAAGCTCAGCCATACATGAAACTTGAAGGTTTTTTGGTCAACGGTTGTTGAAAAAATGCTGAGATCGATTTTCCAGCTTCCAGCCATTGGATTTTACTGAGGTGACATTATTTGAACTGGCAGTTGATATTGAAATCAACTTCACTTGAAGTTTTGACTTGAATTTCCAAGGATTTCCTACATGAGTCGTTAATGTTATCTGTGTTGTTATATAATTTGATTGACCCCATTGCTTGTTGTGGGGGAGTGAAAAATGACCCCCCATGGATTTCTTAAGCCTCGACTCTCCATCCAGAGTCACCGAGCTTCTCACCTTGAGCTTTGAAACCTTGAAGACAATGTCGACATTGCAGGTTAGCAGGGTGTTCTTGGGGAGCGATGAACGGAGCCAGGCATGATGTATTTTCCTACTGAGGAGCTAAAGAGCCCCAGAATTCTCAAAATCACAGGGTAGAGAACCGTTAGCCAGGGATTTCCACTTGGGTTTTTAAATCTGATTGCAGTGATTCACGGTGTGAAGCCCTTCATTTTGGTGAATTTTTGAACCTGGCCATAGGCACAGTGAAACGAGTTTTTCTTGATCTCCAAGGTTCTTGGGGTCATACTGTAACTCGGTTCTCGGTTCCGATCACGTGATAGATGTAGGATTATCATCATCATTTTTTGGTCATCATGGGAATACCATGACAATACCCCACTACCTGAGGATTTCAATGGGATTTTCATCATCATCATCATCATCATTTCCTCATTTTCCTCATTTTCCTCATGATCAATGCCATCCAATTCTCTGTTCTCCTTCCTTTCGGAAGCCCAGGCTGGCTTCTCTTCCCTCTGTGGCTTAATGTTAATCGAAGCCATGCGATGCATCCCAGGATCGCGAAAACCGCGTCGTTGGGGGGCGGATGTTCCACCGATGCCACATCACCTGTTGTTACTGTTGTGTTGTGGAGATGGCAAGGGGGGTTTGGAAACTTGAATTTGCTTGTCTTGTCTTGGATGTCTTGAAACATGTTCAACATCGCTGATAATAACTATATTGATATTATATTCATAGGCACATGAGACTTGAAAGAATCCTTTGGTGGTGTGTTTTGGGATCACGTCCAAGACACAAGATATCTTTCAGTGGTGAAGGTTGCCTATGGATCTGACATCCACTGGAAGAAAGAATCGGATACCATGGTGCAACACAACTTGGTGAAAATTTTTCAATGCACTTCAGAAATCCAACTTGGATTTTCAGAACTTCTACATCATATCCCCAAAAGGATGTCGTTTTTTCTCCATGAATTACGTTTAGCATAGGCATCGACCGTGTTTTCCGGTGCTTACTAAAAAGAGACTGGTTCCTCCCTTCAGTTTTGCATCCTTTCACCTTTCACCAGGAAATCATCGCTTTGAACAGACCATTGAGTCACCTGGAGGATGATGAAAACATCGCCCTTTTCGGGTGGCTTTTGAAGATGAAACTGCCATGCAGTCACCCCCGGGAAACTAACGGCTGGAACCCCCCAAAACTTGGTGGTTTGGGTCGATGTTTCTCCTTTTCCATCCTTTTCCAAGGGGATTATGTTCAGGTGTTTGGGGGGTGTAACATTTACAGAAACCGGCAAGTTTTACAAATTTGTGAAAAACGATCGCTGCTTGTCGATGGAAAGCTAAAGACCGGCATCATCATTTCGTCTTATTTTTCGATTTGTTTTCGATTGAGAAATATGAGTGAAGATGCAGGTGTGGCTTCATCATTTGTATATCCTTGTTATGTAATAACTGGCCAGATAGGTTCAACCAGATGAATTCGCCAGAGTGGGATGTGTGAGAGCAATGCGGCATCTTATTTCTCTATGCTGGCTAAGTACCAGCCCTCAATTCTATAGTCTAGTGGTGTGTGGTTACCACTTAGTCTCAAGCAGAGTCATCCTCTTGGCGCTTCAGCTTTTCACCCGAGGTTCACCAATCTCGCCTCCTTTTACTTGCCACACGAGCTTTATGTTGGTACCATGATTTGTCACTTGGGACACACCGGTGCGAAGGGGGGTGTGACGCCATTGGAGAGCCTGGTGAAAGACCGGAAAGCACGCAATTTGGATGGAACGGATGCATAATGCGACTCTAAAATCTTTGTACAGTATTTGTTTGTGTAGCAGCCAACGTCTCTGATTTGTGAGTTTTGTTGTGAAAGTGACAAGGCACGTTTTTTTTAAAGCTTTTGTTGGTGAGTGAACGAATGAATCGAAACTTACGTGACTGCGCTGTTCCACGGCATAGATGAGCATGGTCCTTTCCTGTTGAATTGAGGTTACCATATCAATTCCATCTTGAATCTCATGTCGCTGATTATCCAGTCAGGGCAGGTGCGGATTGGTTTTCCTACTCGACAGTTGCCGCACAGCCTGACATACCACAAGTCAGTGACATACTACATATTGCACAACAGAAAAAGAAGCTCCCAACCACTTCAATGTATCATCCTGAAAGCTATGATAATCACATCATTTCAAGAAGCACGGGTAGGTGTTCTGCATGACTTGATTGTCTCCTTCGAAGTTCTTTTTCCTCTATCCTGAGCAACTATGATTTTAAGGAGACACACTATGTAGTCCTTCAAGCGTTTCCAAGGCCCTGTGCTGGCAGTTACATCAGGATGAAAGTTCTACAGTTGCATCAACAGTGTATTGGTTTCTAGCTCATATATATTTCCTTGAAATTTCTGAATAAACCCAGTTAAGCTGCAAGTTGTTTGGTGTTAACGTTTGAGGCAATTCACTATCCCCAGCAACCCCTGAATCAGAAATAGGCTCAAGCACCAACCATCGAATGGCTGAGGAGCCAAGCCATAAGCTGGATGCATCTTATAGCAACTTTATAGCGGCCAACCCGCCGGCTGGTCACCCCAAATCGTGGTTTAGTGAGGGAATCCTCCCAAAGCCCTTAACGCAGGCTTAGGAATTATAGTAATTTGCCCAGATGTATCACTTGCTCGCCGCTTTTAGAGGTGATGGACTACATCATGCTTAATGTCTATGGCTGTGCCCCAGGCCATGGACTAATGACTAAAACATTGGACAGGCAGGTTGATTGTATATGATCATAGGTTCATATACCAATTTACTCTTGGGTTGGTGGACAGAAATAGTTGAAGGATTATTGCAGAACATTTCATAGCAGATACTAACTACATTTATGGTATACTTATATACTGCAGCAATTTTCATTGTCACATATGGATGCCAATTGCTGATAATGTATGGACATATCTTACATGGAGCCACCTCATGTATGAACCTGGCCCGTTGCGGATACCTAGGAATCAGTGTTTCTGGACAGTAATCAAGACACCGTATGTTAATCCTTATATTTTCAGCAAGGAAGTTTTAGTATACCGTTCCTGGATTCGATATTTTATTGGATAACATGTTCATTCCTGAACCCTTCATTCGTTCTAGTTTTTTCCTCCTGAATTGTTGAAATAGAAAGAATCACTTGTGATAATTCCTTCTCCGCAAAGAACTACATCCTGGAAAATGAACGGCTGGAACCTATAAAAATCACCTGGGTTGAAGTTTGGAAAGGAAATTCATTGGAACCATCCACCTCCATGATTTTGGGTTCCATTTCCGTTCATTTTCCAGCTAGTGTAGATCTTTTGCCATTATCATCGACTGAATCTAAGATCTTCTCCGTTTGGGAAGGTCTTGAGTTGGGCTTTCGCGCGGCTTATGTGACTGGTTGTCGTGTGGAAGGTGGAAGGTGGTGAGGTTGGGGGGCAGGTACCTGGAGCCTGTTGAATCAGATGGACACCAGAAGCAAGTACCCGGACCAGGGAACTACCCTGGCGGTCGCACTTTTCATCAAACTTTCAGCCACGGCACGGCTGGTGAGAACGCAGTGGTAAGGTATACCGCCCATTAAGTCGCGAGGGCATTTAGCTACAAATTCGGATTGGTTTGATGGGTAGATGTTGGTAAATATCGAATATGAATGAATATGATGATTTGGGTCAAAGTGGATGGGATGGTTTTGTTGGTGTTTTTAAGGCTGAGAACAACAAAACCACATAAACACACTTACAGTAAACATGACCAGCTTATACATTGCGCTTCCACCGCTCGATATGTGATTTGGCGTATACCTTACGCAAGTTTAACATACGAACCGAAGCTGCAAAATGTGGGAATGTTTGCAATGATGATCTAGGTATATCTAGGTGGTGGTTTCCAAGATTTTTTTAATCTTCATCCCTACTTGGGAAAATGATCCAGTTTGACGAACATATTTTTCCAGATGGGTGGTTCAACCACCAACCAGTGATTCACTCAGCTGGGAATGATCATCCAGTTGGATTCCAAGCGGCTGAAAGCCTCCTCGAACCTCAAGCACTTCGCGAGTTGAAATTTAGCTACTTCTATAAAGGGGGACTGGAGACTTTTGATCCAAGTGACCAGATAAGCTACCAACTGCATGAAGCATCAAGTAGCCTTTTAGCCACATTTCCCAAGCGTTGTGATTCGCTAAACAACTTCACAGAAGTCAAATCACTGCAGGTCCTTTCAAGAAACATGCCATGGAGGTCCATCGAAATCGTTTGGGCATCATCTTCGGTTGTCTGGCCGTGGTGGCCGTCACCCTTCTGCTTGACAGCAATGAGTTAACTGGAAGAAATGAGGTGCTTCCCGTCTCAAGGAACGTGTCGCTTCCAGAGCTTCCCACTTGCTGGATGTTACCCGGGGTGTGCAACAACAGTGGAATGCCTGAAACGAGAAAGAAACAGCTAAAAGCTGCCAGAAGAATGTATGGATCCATCTTTGGGATGGGAGGTGCAAGCTTTGCTTGCTGTGTCATAGCATCTTTCGTCCTAGGTGTCTCAATACAATGCTTCGTGATCCGATACTTCCAAGTGTTATCTTCTGGCCAAGCAGGTGATGTTGAGGTGTCAGAACCAGGGTGGGTCTGCTGGTGGTCGTCACCTTTTAGATTTACCTTTCCATTGATGACCATGAAGCTCTATGTGTCTCGCTGGCACATCGTCAGCTTTTTTTTTTTTTGAAATCAACGAAGTGAAAAATCTCATGGGCCTTTGGATATTTTGTGGCGTGTCGATAGTGAAAACACGTGAAAACTCATGGCACTGTTGTGCATGTGTTGGGTCATTTACAACCCAAAAGTGGCCATCATGGAACTGTTTGCCAAGATCGCCAACCCTGCTCGGCAGGTGCGAGCTGTTGTTCTTTTGTCATTATGGCCATGCAAAAAGACTTATGTTATCTTATGTTACCTCAACCATCCTTTATATAAATGGGTTCATTCCGAAAAAGCAACATCAGCATTCTGGATGGTCCAGATTCATATTTCAAGTCGCCATTTTTTCAAAGATGACCAACTTGAGCTAGGCCCCCACCCGGTGCTACGTGTGTTGGAAGCCTACCTCCCAGCCTCACCCTCAGGTGGCGTCGTTGTTGGTGATCCTTTGATTGGTTTTGATGGCTCCCAGGCCCGGTGCCCTCGCCACCCCAGAAGTTGTGGAGGCCTTCGGCCACGCGGCTCCCGTGCTGGGCTATCCGGCACCACCCTTTAACAGGTGGCTCCTTCCAGGTTTGGCAGGAGGGAATTTTTGGCAACAAAAAATCTGGCTGTTTTTGGGAAACATGTTTTTTTTGATTTTCTTTTTGGATGAAGATGCAAAAATGGGATATGATTTTGGAGAGAAATGGACTCAGGTATTTTTTTTCGACCTTCGACAGACAACATCTGAAAGTAAGTGGAATTGGCGTTTGTCACCACAACAAACATTTCAAAGTTCACGCTGCCTAAGGGAAGTTGCGGTGAAACTTCAACCATGTGTAAGTCGGTGGTCAGGTTTTTTGGTGTTTTTTTTTCTATCTTTGATCGGGGCGCATGTTGATGTGGAAATACGTGCCAGGTCTCACCCCTGCAACTGCAGCGAGTTGGCGGAAGTACCTTAGCCAGTTGAGGTCTCGAATGGTTCTTGCCTGGTTGCTATTTTTACTTCAACCGACTTTGCCCTATAACATCAAACCAAGAGTGCAAAAGTTCCTGCAAGTTTCCAGTGGTTGGCTCTATGGCTATGGCAGCTTTGTATTTGTTTATTTTGCCGCCATTATCTACACGTATAGCCAACGCCATTCTGCCTATGGCACCATGCTCTTCGTTCTCGCGGCAACCTTTGCCGTGCCCTTCTTGGAGAGCCGACCGTCGGCCAATGCTTGGTTGCGGAAATTCTTGGTCTATAATGCAACAGTTCCTGTCTATTTGTGCGCAGGGCTTTGTAAGATTCGTTATTTGGGGCTGAAGGCCATTCTCTCAGGGAGTTGGATCACCCATGGTGTCATGGACCGCACACATGGCTACAGTTGCATCCCATGGGCGAACAAATGGTTGGTGTCACAGCCAGCGGTGCTTGGATTCCCCGAGCCGTGGACCTGTATGTTTTTGTCGTATTTCACGATGTTTTTCGAAATCTTGGCCCCAGTTGGGTGCATCGCCCTTACACAGCCGGGCAAAACACCCAGTTTCGTGTGGAAACTTTGGCTCCTGTACTTGGTCTTCTGTATTGAATTCCACGTTCAGGTCTTTTTTCAATTTGGCCCCAACTGGGCCGAACAGACCATCTTGGTCCTTTTTGCTTGTGATCCATTGAAACCTTTGCAGCCCCTTTTTGGTAAACTTGGAGGAAAAAACTCTGAACTTCCACAGGTTTTCGTGGACGCCGAACATCTTGGGCCTCGTGTGGCTTCTTTGGGTGATCGATTGCGGGCGGTGCTGGGTTTTGGGATGCTGTTGGGTTGGCTCTTTGTTCAGCTCTGGTCGGACGTGGATCATCTATTTTTGGGTTACCCTTGGGAGAAGAACCACGACCCTTACTTACCCATCCCAGAGATGGATATGTTCACGCCAGCCAGTAAGGAGTCGTGCTACAAAGCCAGTTTCTGTTGCGTCATCGTTTTGATGGTCCTCTTCGGGCGAAAGATGGACATGATGATTTTGAAGTCCCAGCGCCCAAAGCACATGGAACAAGATTAGATATGCTGGCCAGCAAAGTTTTGGCCGACAAGCATGAACCCGCCGCGGAGGGGGACGGAATTCTCTCTTCAGGATTCATTTGACTTGGTTTTGCATGGGAAAATGAAAGGTCACACGAAAATCCATGGCCATTCAAGAAGTAAAGCCATTTGTGTTGGAATAGAGCATGCTATCCAGCACAGAAACTACTGGATGTCCCAGCTTCGGAAAAAGAACATCTTCAAAAGTACCATAGGAGGGTGAAATGAGTATCGGTGCAGTAAGGCCTTGCTGCTTGTGTCTTGAAGACATTTTGCTTATGAACGCAACCCACCATGAAGTATACCCATTTGATCCAAACCCTGATGTCTATTTGTTTGTTTCCACTAGGACTAGTTCTTGCCAAGTGACACGTTAGCTCAATTCAGCCGCCAACTTCAAATAGCTTCACAACCAAAGACTTGCGAATCCTCCCTGTAATCATCACGAAAAGACATGGATGAAACTGTGTACAAATACCCCACCAAAAAAGAGCTTGCCATGAAAATTCTTCCATCAACATCTGCATGAAAGATTTCCAAAATGTTTAAAGGAGAGGACCATAAGGTCATCAAAATTTCCCTGAGGTCTGTGGCACCCAAACTGATTCAGTCACACCTTTTGGGGATCGCTTGGTGCTATCAAGCTCCATGTGACTTGGGGATTTGTCAACTTGGGTGGCTGGAAATTTGGGATTTGCCTACAAGTAACTACTAGTAACCACTAGTAGTTTGGGGAAACAAAGGCAACTATAATAATAAAAGTATGTAAAACTGGCACTAGGATTTTCATATGGCCTGACAGCTTCTTCAGATATAGCAGGATCTAATGAAACTTTCACTGATTGAAAATGGCTGGTAACGCTGATAGATCCCCTGAAATGCAGCTGATTTGGAGGGATGTCACACGAGCTAGACATAGGTTGGGTGGGTTACACGCGGTAGTTGTGAAGGTTGACAGCTTTTCCACTGCAAAAAAAAGTGTTTAAGCCATTTAAGCACATCTAACCTATCAACACATGTCGCTTGCATCATCATTATCTTTTTATATATATATATATATACATATATATATATATTGGCGAGCTTCATTTCTTTCAAGCTTTGAAACAATTTTTGAGAACGGTGATGTTAAAAAAAAAACATGACTTGCACCTTGACACATTTTTTATATTAAAATTGATCTGAGGTTGGCAGTCGCTTTGGTTTGCGCCCCTTTTGCTGTGAAGAATTTGGATGACAATGTTGTTCTGCAGTATTTGGCTGTGATTGGATTGATGGTTATGGCTGTTCCTTGGCAATACTGAATCAACAGGTGGCAGCCACAGCTCCAATAGGCGATGAAAGGAGCGGAAGAGTTGAAGATGAGCCACAACAAAGGGAATGGGATTTTTTTTTGCAACCTCCCTGAAACGAATCCAGCGAGTTTACACCTGAAGATTGATGGGTTGGAAGATGACATTTCCTTTGAGGGTCGGCAAACGGTGAGTTTCTGGGAGGTTATTTTAACACTGACTGGAAGACATGTTCGTCATACTTCTTCGAAGAACCAAAGCAAACAGAAGAACATGAAGAAACCACACTCAGATGATGCGTTTCAAAGAGCGACCAAACCTGTCAACCTGCTTCCAGCTCAACCTAGTGCTGGAAACATGTTTTTGGGATTCCTTTTCGATGCAACCATTGTGGTTAAAGGTTGATGGGTTTTTTTAATCCTAGACAAGCCTTAAAAATAAAAGGTATATATATATATATACATACATCATCTCGGAATATGCTTGGAACTATATAAGAATTAAAAAAAACAACCAACCTACAAACACCAAACAAAACAACTGTGAACATGGAAAAAACGATTTTTCACCCGGGGTTTGTGTACCTATACCCATCCTTCTATATACAACCGTCGGTTTTGGACCGGAAGGTCATTTGGATTGCTTTACTCTTATCGGAGCCAGCCTTTCCACGGCACACCTTGCCAACGGTGACCACCTCACAATCCTCACTGATTGGAACGGTGCTTTTCAATTTCGTGCCTTGGAACCCTCAACCTTCGGAATGGGAAGGGGTAGTGGCGTTGATAGCAGACGGACATTTTTTTTAAAGTTGAAATATGAAACCCCAAAAAAAACCAAGCTCCATGAATTATTGGGCTTGAGAGGGTTATATATATATATATGCATGATGTATTCCGGTATCAATTTCGATTGAAGAGTTCTTATTGCTGGTGCAATATCCTTGTTTAAAAAAGGGAGGCGGGCTTTTGGAAGAGCCTAGTTACTAGTTGACACCAATGCTTTGGAGGGAATAGGCGTAGAGTCACTGGATCCCTTTGCTAATGAAGGATTTTGGAGCTGTAGATATCTTACTGTGCTGCTTCTTGAATTAGCCACGGATTGAAAATCAATGATTAGACTTCTGAACAACTCTTCTGCTGTACCAAACTGTTTGACAATGGGAAGCGATGTTATGTGATGGTGGAACCTTGGAATTTGCCGACCCCGCCCTCAATATATACTTCCATCAGATTTGTACACGTCTTTTTTCTCATTGGTGGCTATCAGGGAAGGTATTTTTGTGTGATTTTTACTATTTTCTAATCACCCAACACCACCCAAGCATGGTAAAATCACCAGAACCAACATCATTTTTAGCCATGTTAGGGTTGTTTGGATAGGCTGAATATGCTTCAATCAACAACCTGTGAACCATCAGTTGACTGACATCTGAAGCCGTTCGCCTAGGCTTTCTCCAGTGCACTGCCATCCTGGGTCAATGAGAAGAAAGCGGATGTGCCTGTAGGCACCATGCGCATAGCTGGAGGGATGACAGGGATACCAAATTGCAGCCAGAAGTGGTGAGACTTGTGATCCCTGAAAGCTGCTTATAAACCAATTGGCAGATTCATGTACTCGGAAGTTTGTATTCACATGCATGTTGTCCCCTCTCAGTTTTGAAGTACTTAAGATTAGGATCATATATCATACATCAATATTAGGTGAATCATGGTGGTGTCAGGGTGATGTCACCGCGAAAGCTAGTTTTATGCACTGATTCACCGCCGGAAGGCGTCACCTTTTGGACCACCATGTCTTTCGTGGCAGCCTGGCGACCGGGGAAAACACGGGGCCCCCGTCTTAAAAACAGCGAAGAACATGGAATTCCTAAAAGTGGATGGGGAAAGGGGTGGTACTTTTTACATTTTCCTTTGTGGTTTTGATTTTTTTCAGTCGTTGTTTCTTTGTTCATGGACCTCTTTCTTTTTTGAGGTTCCATGTTGGTTTTGGGTCGTCTTTCCGGGTGTCCAGCATGTCATTGGTATGTTATCTAGTCATCTTGTCAAATTTGATTAGAGTGATGGACATTCAGTGTAAGGTTGTCGGAACATGATACCGTCTGTCAGTCACCCAGATACACTAGTGTCATGCATATACACTGCATAATTATTTTCATACGTCATGATATTTACAGCATGCGCATTTGCATAGAGGTTGAGCTTAGGATATTTCAAGAGATCTTGCATCTCGCTATGTCCCGCAAACATTTCTGGATTCGGGATCGAAACATAAACGACCACCCAAATGACATATCATGAGCAACTGTTGGGTCCTAGCAACGATAGGTGTCCTACAGGTACTTGCCCATATAAGCAGCGTATATTCCAATGTAAACGGAATCCCCACCTCAAAAGACAGCCTAAGGTAGTGCTATATTCCATCGTCGGCATCATTGGTGGCATGGCTTATGCACCTTTCTACGACACCAATGAGAACCTTTTCAGCAAGTTGAGTCTTGGCTGCACAACGACCTCACCATTTCAACATGACAAACTACAGGACTCCATTGTTGCCTGTATGTAATCCTGCACGAGTTGAATTGTTGTACCCTATGAATTTACGGTGTTTCCAGTAACCACCACATCCCATGCCTAGGAATGCTGGAGGATCACGGCTGGGGCAAGCGACGGTGGCAGCATATCCCATGCTCCAAAACGTCACATCGATTCCCGTGTTGGCCATTCTCATTCGCTGCAATTTGACGCTCAGAAATGGTCAAGGTTTTTTCGGGTGTCTTTCCGCGGTTAAGGTGGGCATAAAAGATAAGTCCAGAACCAGATGGGTGAATTTGAGCCCAGAAACCATTCGTACAACAAGGAAGCAGTCTACCAGTACCATTTTAGGGGATGCATGCTGTTTCTGTGTTTTGGGGATTTTTGCTGTGACTCCAAAAAAACCTTCCATAGATGAAGAATCCTAGCTGATCACAATGGGAAGCGATTTTGGGATCATTTTTGGAACTGGTTGCTAGATTAGTCTCGCCGCGTCCCTGTGAATAAGCAACCTTTTTGTGGATTGGCTTAGCGGAAACCTGGCCTCAAAGGAAGCTTTGAAATCGACAAGTGGAGAGTGACAGCACGTGAAACATCATGAAACATATCCGCAAAGATACTAGATACAATTTGCATCAATTTGCAACAGCTCGTTTGTATGTATCCCAGTCACACGTCATTTTTAGCTTGATTCTTACCTAGGATTCCAGGGAAAACTTCAGCCACCTACCACTCTATTCGGTTGGCCCCAGGATTCAAGGAGGTCTCCATCCGACTGGAGCCACCTTCCTTGCAGTAGGTTTGCCGTGGCTCATGAGCAACTAGGAATCAACGAAGGGAAGGATAGGTCCTCCCAGGGAAGGAGAAAAGATATCCCACCAAACGCACCGGGAAAAGAGCCGGAAAGTCATTGACTTCAAAAGTGCCGGCTGGTAAAAGGATATGTGTTAGTTCCCTGGAGGGTATCTTCGATTCAACACATTTTTTGCTTTCTGCATTTATTTTTTCAGCTAATGATTGATTCATGATTCATGCTATATTCATGCCATATATATATATACATCTGAAACTTGGACGTGAAATGCGGCATGCCCCGAGCAGTTTCGAGTTCTTTGAGTATACTTTAGCATTAATGGGATGAATTTGTGGTGCGTTTCACAAATCAGGTAGTGATAGTCTGCCTTCTGGTTTTCCATGTGTATGAATGTCAATATGTATATTGGTATAAAAGATGGATATAGTTATGGGGATATAAATGGACAGTACATGCTGACAGTGGCTCCTTGTAGCAAACAGACGTCTCTTGATGTTTGTGAGTCCGCGTGGGGTCACTTGTATGACAGGATGTTGGTCAACCTGACTGATTCTGTGAATGCAGTGCTGGTTCTGCACGCGGCAGTGTGAAACCCCCAATTTCATCATATCCCAGGAAGTGGCATCGCATCTCTACGGATCTCATCTTCAAACCACTTCCAATCAAGTCATGTTGTATGATTTTTTTCTCCAGGGCCTGCCCCTAATTAAAAAACCCACCGTTGCTCCACCCAGGCATCCCCTTCTACACGGGCAGCGGCTTTGACACCATCGCTGAAGTCGGTGGCCTCGCCACGTCTTCGGCACCTCGGTAGAAAAGCTGGTTTTTGGTTGGTTGGTTGGTGATTGTTGTGGACAAACCATTGGTTGGTTGATGTTTGTTTGGTTGGTTGGTTTCTCCTATGTAAGCACTTATTTTACAAAAAAAGAATTGATGTATACAATTTTTGAGTTTGGATATTTTTCTCTTGATTTCTTTTGCATTGAAGGGGATGTTGAATGGAAAGGTTGTCGCTTTGGTGGATGAGTTTTCTTTGCAATGATTCGGAACCGTTCCTAAAAGTGCATAGGGTCACGACAATTGCTGGGAAAGAGCCATTCTGATTCACGATTCACATTGTGGTTGAGGATTTTAAGAAGTCACTTTCTTGCAGCTCCTATTTCGTAGACCCACCTTCACTTGTTGCCTGCCATTTGGAACTAGTTCCAGCCCTCTGTTTGTTTTTTCCGGGGCATATTGTCTACTAGACTAGGGCGGATTGGTCGCGATTAGCGATTGAACATGTGACCGAACCATCTGTCTACAAGCTTGCACCTGAAGAATGGGGGTTGGAAGATGATTGTTTCCTTTTGTGATGGCTTCGTTGCCAGTGCCATTGCAGTTTTAGCGGATGGTGGAGGTGGTTTGCCATGCAAAATTCTTCGCAGGGTGAAATGCAGTCAAAATTCAGGTTACAGAAATCATGAGGATGCTGTACCTACTGACCTACTGATGAATGTATCCTTCTTTTGGGATGCCATGGTATTTCAATGTATTTCATTATTTGCCATCCCAAAATTTGCGGAAGTCAAAAGCTACCAGCTCCACATTCATGGTTTCTAATGAGGTGATCAATTTCATGCTTCCGCTGATCATGTGCCTTGGGCCGCCTTGGAGATAAACCCTCCGATTTGTTGTCACTGAAGTCGGACCATTCTTTTGGGGTTTCATTTGCAACTTAGGCACCTAGGCAAATGAATGGCGCAGGATCATTGATTTTCTTGTTGTTAGAGGATACATATGATGGGAGAACTTTCATTGGCGGATGGGAAAAAACGAAAGACTTGAAAACCGACGGGTGAAAATCATGCGCATGGAGTGGTGGGTGAAATTACCCCAGTAAGTATACAATTAATACTGTCCTTCTCGGGCTGACACTTGTAGCCTGTCGAGTTTGGGCAGGCAGTACAGATGACAATCTAGCAAAGACATATTGACTCTCCTAGTTCCCAGGGATACGGTTCCCAGGGGGAGATCCCCGCTGAAAATGTATTAGCAGCAGCAAAGAATGCCTGTAGAATACCTCAAAATCTTGGCTCGGCAAGTGGTTCACCAGGGACCTAGCCTAAGGGACTGGCCGACTTGCCAATCAGCCAATCAAACTTACACCCGTCAGTCATTTTTGTTTGCCAATCACCCAGTGACCGGATTTCTGTTGGATAGCAACTGCAATGTTCCGTCTCTCCCACCCTCCCAACTGGTGCAGGATTTTATCCACTATACATATACCATTACCTTGAGACTCCGAACACGTAGAATTTCGAGGGTGGTATGAAAAACACGATGTTTCATGGGAAAACACGATGTTTTCAAAAAGTTGGTTCAGGGTGATGAAAAAGGATATAACAAGTGTGGCTGGATGATGCATGGCAAGGCAACTCCTTTTCATGTCCGTAGAGTACTGTGCACGTGGGAATTCCCATAGTCGAATTATCTAGACCAAGATTGGCTAAATTTTCTTTAAGCTAGGCAGCGCCAGGCCTTGACAAACAATGCCAGAGAAAGTGCGGTGATTCGATCTATAGGATATTGTCGCAAGTGAAAATTGACAGAAAATGTCTTCAAAAAGGCCAAAATCATGGTGAACATCTATGGTAAGTACCCATACAAATAGTACGGGTTTGTACGGGTAAAGTACGGGTTTCGTACGGGTAAAGTACGGGTTTGGAAAATGTACGGGTTTGTCCCAAACCTGGGGTATTTGGAATATTGTATGGGTTTGTACAGGTAAAGTACGGGTAACGTACAGGTAAAGTTATGGATTTCAGGGGGTAAATAGGCTAAACCCAAAGAATTTCCCTTAATACGCTATAAAATGGTAATATTCTAAGATATCCCCAAACACAAATTAGACTGATTGGACGCATAAGATCAACTGGCATAAGTTGAAACATCAACATAAGTAAATAACAACCAATCAACATTTCAATATCATATGCTAGTAGTGGTTGGGTCATTGTTATTGAATTTATCATGGTGGGATTGGGATTAACTTTTTTCCAGGAAGGCCGTACAATGACATTTATATTCTTGTAAAAAACATGATGGATCACATCAAAATCACCATTACATTCAAATTAACCAGAAACCCCAGGTTTCTTCCACATACCCGATGTTTTTTGACATCATGCGCTTATACCCGAAGTGTAGCATCTCACACCAGGAATTCTGCAGGTATTGAGGCTTAAGGTATACAGATGTTCCGATGCAAACACAGACATGTACAGAATAGAACTCCTCGCAATACTCATCCGCTTTCACAAAGAATAGGGTGAACTCATCAACTTGCCAACCCGAATCCCTTCGACCCTCAAGGTATGTGGTGGCTGTGGGCAGGAAGAAGGAACGAGAAGAACTCTTGAACCAAACCGTCCTGGAGGGAAAAAAAACGCCGTACCGGTGCTGTGCAGTGTGGCAGATGGAACCAGGTGTCACAGCATGGAACCAACTGGTGGCAGCTTCAGGAGTAATGAGTAATGATAGTCACATGAGTTAAGGGTGAAACTACTGGATGAGCTGGTTCTGGATGAAGTTCATGATGGGTAAGTATTTTATGGTATTCTAAAAGTCTGACTTGTACTTAAATGGCTTTCCACCTTTCTCCCCTAAAAGTTGCAAGCTACATGATCTCATTGCCACAGGTCACCCTGTTGACTTCAAGAAAAACATTCCTCCTCCCTCACATGTGTACTCACATATCCAACAAGCTTGATGGCAAATCTACCGCATTTCAAGACGAATAATTGAGGCGACAGAGAAAAGATGTGCAGATGTGCAAGAGTTACCGGCTCAGTTTTCCGCTCCGATTTCAGGGGGTGGCCTGTGTTTGAAGTACATGACATTTTGCACATTTCGGTATCGTTGTGAAACTGGCAATTTCAAAGGTAGCTATTGAACTGATAATTTCGAACTCTTGTTTAGAAAGGCAGCATCTTTTGCCCCGTTCCCTGCTTTGTTGCATTGGTGGGCATTGGTGACAGGTTCGATGCCGCGTCCGTTTCTCTAGGATTATGGCAATGCCATGTACGGCACAAGCATGTCCCCTTCCCAGTAAAACCCTTCCTTAATTGTAATGATTCTTGTGGCAGCTCTGCCAAGAAATTGGCTGCGATACATTTTGAAGGAAAACCGGAAGACTTTCATTCCTATCCAACAAGTACCTAGCCGCCAAGTGCTTGTAGTTAGGAGCCGTTTTTTTGAGCTGCTCTTGATGAACACAATCCCGCAGCAGTTGATACTGGATTTTTGGTATATACCTCGTTATGTATTGGGTATGGCCCCTTCCCAGTAACAGTGACCACCAGGATTATAACGTTTTTAGTAGGGAATCCCTATAAACCTTGATTTGCCACTGTTACTGGGAAGGGGCCACACCCAACTCGTTATATATCATAGATGATATGAGTGTTTAGCAACCATCCCCTCCATTTGGTCAACCTGGATGACTTGTCCGAAATCTCCAAGGATTTACCGTGCGCAGCACGTCTACGATCCTATTGCGGATCCGTTCGGAGAGCCCTGAATGGAATGTCAGAATTTTAAGGTAGTATACTGTTACATACTTTGGAGGTAGCCCAGAACCACCCAGCCAGTCAAATAGTGATTTGTTCATATAGTTGTTTATTTTTCGGATGGGGGGCTCTTATTATTCAATCCTTATTCACTGGCATTGAACGACTCGGGAAAGACCCAGTAGTGGCGTAGTCGTGTTCATACCACTTCTGACATCTTAAGAAGCAAAGCCTGAATAATTAGATGTTTGTTTGTATCCTTCACTTTTCTGTTGAAGTCCTTACAAGGTTTGACTTAAAGAACTTGCCTTATCATCAAAGGCGGCAACTGCCGTATTCCAAGGCCAAGTTGGCGATCCCATGACGTCTCGGGATTGGAGGTGCCATCGGAGGAGAATGGAGAATGGATTTGGATGGTTTCCGTTGGCACATCTGAATATCTGCTGGAATGGCTATCTGGGCTGATTGTAAACAGGGTTTTATGTGTTTTTTTGGTTCCATGTTTTTGTTGTTGTTTTCCATGTAATTGTATAGTGGTATCCTCACTCCAAACTTTCCACACCTTTTTTTTGACCCATGGTTTTTGGATCAATGACATGGTTGTGTGGCGTTTTTCATGTTGTTCCTCCAAGAAGTCATGGACCTGACCAAACGACCAACGGCGAATCGCCAATATGCACCGAAAAGCAAGGTCTCGGTGCCTGCACCGCAGAAGTTGCTTTTTACCATCTCGCAAGCACGGGGATCTCAAGTTTTTTTTTTGGGGCGGCTGTGGATTATAGGTGGTTCGTTATTGGGGGTAGACATGTGTGATTCAAGATGCACAAGATTTGCAAATGGACAAATATGACGGATGTATGTATTTTTGTATAATATAGATGCGTGTGTATACATGTATAGCCAATATTTTCAAAAAATATTATATATACAGCCAAAAATATATATAGTATACATTCTGAATGTACAGCCAAATGCTCATATATCAGATGCATATTTTCAAACATGCTGCCAACATACCACTTGCCAATGTTCCAAGCGGCCAAAGTATGACCAAATGCCCAAAGGGCAGGTGCGTTTTTTGACAGAGCGCATTTCATTAACATAGCTCCTGAGATGATTCGAGCCCAAAAAGAAAACCATCCCTCATCCTCCTATTTTTCCAGACAGGTGGGTGAATCAGGCACAAATTAGGCAATTTCGTCATCACTACAACCAATGACAGTAGAATCTTCCAACAAAAACCCATCCAACCAACCAGCAGTTCTTCCTCAATCGATTCCCTTAGGTCCTTCCTTTGTCCTATAGTCTCATTGCCGTAGCTCCACGATCTCAGAGCGGGTCACAGGTGCCATGAGGGTAGCTACCTGCAATTGAAGATTGAAGCCATGAGTGTTTGTTTGGCACAAATCTGGTGAACGCATTAGGATTCCTAAACCTGACATTGTTTTTTCAAAGCATTCATTTTGGACATGACCTGGATGGAGATTTCCACCACTTAGCCAATGTAGCCACTTTTTTTGGGATTTCCAGAATTCCAGCGGGCAAACTTTTATCACACAGTCCGAAACGGCTGAGTAGTCGTCCCCTTTCACGTAACAAACTACCATTTTTTTGGGGGGAGGGAGGTTGCGTAGGCTGGTTGTTTTCCTGTTGCTCCTAAGAACTTGCTATCACCTTTTCTCAGGGTTTTATTCAGTCAGACATTTGAAACCAACATGTTTATCCTATTTCTGTCAAAAGGTGGGGGAAATCGAACGATATTGGAGCAGCCAGGTGTTAAACGTAGGGGTTTTTCAACACCAACAAAAGTAGTAATGATGAAGTTTTGGTCTTGCATGTTGGTTTGAGATCCTATGACCCCCTTTGTCAGAAGCATTTTGTACTAATTTGATATCCCAATCAAATTCCAAACCATTTGAGCTCCCAAACCAAGCCACTTCACCATTGATTGATTCACCTGCAGCAGGAGTTGACGGATGAATATCAATCCATGTTCGAGGGAACTGGTGGGCATTCAGTGGGCCTGGCACGGTTTGATCTCCTCAGGTTACTCATTGGAGATCAGTTGAGCATTCTACTTATGACTGACCGAACAACATCCTGACATGTTCCGTGCATTCGAAACGCGTCGTTGGAGACACGCCTTTTATTGTGTCCTCCGCAGTCACTCTAGTTGCTTTGCCTATTTGTTTTCCAGCATGGTGATGTCACCTCTTTTAAAATCCATCCATTGTTCTCAAACAAATACCCTCCCAAAAACTAACATAGCACCTGCCCGGAGACCTTCCCTCAAAAGGAAATTACATCTTCCAACCAACAAGTGATTCAGGTGCTACGTTTGTTTTTAGGGAGGGTACGCCTCAAATCACGATGGAATGACCTTCCCCACCTCGATTTTTGGGTGGTCAAAATGTCACATTGTAGAGGCTCCAACCTCCAGCTGGATGAAAACAGTGGCGCCTTGGTGCGCTTGACACGTGGTGTGTTTTATTGTTTTTTTTCTTCCAAATTGTTTTGGTAGCTTAGATACATGTTGGTTAATGGGCTGTACTATCTATTGTACTGTATTCGTTGTGGTTTCAAGTCGTTCTGAGATATTGAGACGTGTAGTGGCGGTTTCTTATTATAGCTTGCGAGAAGACATGATCAGCACAGGATTTGCATCAACGTTCTTTTGACGTGGAGCAATGAAAGCAAGGTAGCATTCAGAGTCAAAAGGTAGCACATGATTCAGTCATTCAGGTAGTAAAACTTAATGACACTGACATGAGTTGGTTTCCTCCCAGGGCAACAGGGCACCACTGAAAAAGGCCACTTTGTAGAGGAAAGACATTACAACTTTATGATGGTCATGGCTCAAACGCTACCAAACAATACCCTTCCAGAATAGACCTTTGAGCAAAGACTGCAGCTGGCATCATTTATATAGATGCTGTTACTACTGGCATAGACCAATGCAGAAGAGTTGCACCATCTACTTTCTTAGTGGCATAAAAGTCACCATACCGCCATGGAAGCTTGTTGGCCAATCAGTTGAAGTAAAAAGCTTGAATGTTTTGAGTGACCTTATGGTCAAAAAACCCGAACTCCCCTTGGAGAATTGCATTGTAATACACTATGTACACAAACATAGCAACGAGCTCCCACCATTTCCTGCACATGGTTTTCTTGTTGCAAACCAGGCGGATCTTCCAGGGATGGCCCCATTTTTGTACAGACTTAAAAATTTGAAACCAAAAAAGTGGAAAAGAATACAAGGCGAAGAGAGAAGCAAGTAACCCTCCTGAAAACTAGCATATCCCCCTGAACATTTAATTGATGGTTGGAAGATTATATAAATTTCCTTTTGAAATGGTCCCTTTTTTGGTGATACGATGGGGATATGAGGATATTATGTTAACTATCCGAGGGTATAGTTCGGCTTTAAACAACCTTGTAAAGCAACACAAAAATATTGCAAAGGCTGATGAAAATGCAAAAAAATACCACATATCAGCTTGGCTATTTGCATTCCGGGAATTCCCCTTTAAGACCCAAACGGAGGTATTTTGTTCGATGTATGATGTACAGTCCACCAAAAGGTTCCGATCCCTGCGTTTTAAAACACAGACGGACTTGTTAGGGATTTGCCTTGGTTCCCAAAAATCCAAAGTTTTTTTGGGACAAAAATCTCAACTTGGATTCCAAAAATCGACTTGTGGGCTTCCACGTTGGATGTTTTAGGGGGGGTCCCTTTGCGGCCAATACAAAAAAAAGCACCGAAACGATTCGGCCGTTGATGCTTCAACCCGAGGCCGAGCCATCTTGTGCCGGCAAAGGTGCTTCTTTTTCTTGATGGTTTTGAAGGGATTGTTAAGGACTGAAAGGCTGCGTTCTTCCTGAAAATTATGTATCACCAAACAAGTGGAAAACTCGGATGAAACTTGTTGGGAGTTACAGGGGGGGGGACCTTAATGGTGTTGCTATTCGCTTCATGCATTGTCAGGTTTGGCCTACAGCCCAGCACACTGTCTCTTTGATGCTGGTTTGAAAGCTCAGCTATTAGTGTGATAGCTGGTAGCTAGGAGATGTGTGGCTGTTCCAAATTCCATGTCTCCTGTGCTTTCCATTTGGATGATCATTGTCATAAGGGCCCTCAGAAGCTCTGTAAGTGTTGAAGCTAACAATGGCATGTTTAGGCTTCAAATGGTTGAGAACCCACGGCTATGTGGAAACATGTGGGGACATCCCAAAGTATAATTAAAGAAAATACAGAAGCATTCGGTGAGTACATCCCCACAAAAATAACATGGAACCTGAACATGATTTGCAAAAAGGACCGGGACCTTCATTTTCAGGTTCCCATCTTCGTTTTTACCTTCGAAGAAACATCATGCCGTTGGAAGTTGGCTCCAACTTTAGGAGTTTTTCAATACAACAGATAGACATAGATATCCCAAAAACGCATCGTAAGCCATGAAACTTCGACATCCTGAGCTGGCTAGTCACCAACAAGGTCTGATGCAACAGTTGAGAGATTTTTGGAAGGAGGGGCATTTATGCGATGTGGTGTTGAAGAGTGTGGATGGTATACAGCATCAGGCCCATCGAAATGTGCTTTCTGCTGCCAGTGCAGCTTTCAAAGCTTTGCTGTGTGCACCTTTCCGGGAACTGGAACAGATACAGCAGGGGAAACCTGTAGAGATGGCAGCTTCTAGCGGTGTGGTCAGTGCTTTCTTGGACTACCTCTATGGTGGTGAGCCGGAGGTAACCAGTTTGGATGCAGTGGAAGTGCTACGACTGGCTGGTGCCTATGGACTACCCCTCTTAGCAGCTTCGGTGGAATCAGATTTGCGTGCCTCATTGACGAGTCAGCTAGCATTGCAGTTGCTTCCTGAAACCCTTGTTCTGGGTTTGCATGAATTGCAGCAAGCCTGTGAAGAACAGATCGCCTGTGACTTTCAGCAATGCGCGTTGCAGGAAGACTTTCAAAAGTTAAGTGCCAAACAGTTTCAAAGAATTCTGCAACGCGAGGACCTGAATGTTTCTAGAGAGGAACTGGTTGTAGAAGCCTTATTCAGATGGTCAAAATCTTCACAGGATAAGAAGAGAGACATGGTTTTGTTGCTTGCCCATGTTGATTTTCCATCGCTTTCCACGAGCAACCTGGATCTTCTGCGCCACGCTGCTCAATCTTTGGGCTCTTGGGGTCTTCATCTGGAGTGTGATATCAAGGAAGCGATGGCCGTCCACAAAAACCGTACAGCCTCGGACGAAGCGCCTAGACATCGGTCAAAGCGACGGTGTCTTGCACGTTGGTCAGAAGGCTTGGGAGCAGACAAAGAAAGGAATCTTGATGAAAGCAGGGTGACACCACATCTCAACGGATGCGGCTGGAGATTGGTGTGGCATCGGGGTACCTTCCTGCTTGTCGATCATTTGCCGGGAGAAGCGTCCCCAAGCGTGCCCTGGCCCTTCAGATTGGAATTTAGGGTAGTTGCTTGCAAACCCGGTGACAAAAGTTTCCAGATTGTTGCTGGCCAGGGTGCTCGTGTTAATGGAGTCAACCCCTTGATACTTGGGTGTATCGGACATGCAGTTTCACCAGCTGGTGAGGTGTTCTTGATATCCCCCGACGACCAAACAGGAGCACAACTGCTGAGCTTCCAGGATGGAGTGGGTAAGGTTTTGCTCCGAGGGATGGAGCGGCCAGGGCGGCTTTGTGGTTCACCTAATGGCGTGCTTTACATTGTAGATGAATTGGGAGAAAAGGTGCGGAAACTGGAAGGCTCTGCATGGACAACGCTCTTGAGCACCGGACAATTGCCTGAAAATCAACAAGAAAAGTTTGAGTCCATCTTTGCATCCGGACAAGAAACACTTTACATTACGCAGGGTGCCCGCATTTTGCGCCTGCTTGCAGGAGCATCTGTGCCCACGGTTGTTGCTGATTGTGGACAGCTTCAAAAAATTTCCGGGTTCTTTGTGACCGAAGATGAGAGGATCTTCATTTGCGGTCAAGACAACAAGGTTTGGATGGCACAAGCAGGAGAACCAAGTTGGAGTGTAGTGTTGCAGCTTCCAAATGGTAACGAATGCGCTCTTTTTGATGTTCTTGTCCAGGGCCAAGTGCTGTACGTCATATTAGCCTGTGAGAGCGAAAGGGGCAACAGAGTCAGTGCTGCTGTGTATCAGTATGCGTTGCCTCCTCGGCTGGAACTAGAGGCTCTCTCATCTTCGTGATGAATCAAGCGCCTGCTTTCTACGACCGCGCTTGGCGAGTCCAGTGTTTGATTGTCACTCATTGGCTCATTGGTGTCTTACCTGCCGGGTGTGGTTTTGAGATTGTTGCCAAAATGAGGATCTAGAATCTAGAAAAAGTGGTCCCTTAGCAGAATCGCTCTTTGGCAATGTTGGGTCTTGCCCAGTGCTTTATTTCCCTTCGCAAGGGCTGACAGGGATAGTGCGACAGGAAACCAGACGAGCGAAAAAAAAAATAAAGGTGTCTTGGCGGTGGGGGCGGTAGTTTGTTTTGAAGTAACGACTTACCTAGGTTGTGCTTAGTGAGGAGCAAACAAGCAGGCATAGTAACAATTTTTGAGTAGAGACGGAGGTTTGGAGGGCTGACCGCTCGGTTTTTGATGCTGCATCATTGAGGCTATTTTTAGGAATCCGAGCTATTTTCACAACCAATGCTAGGTTTTTTCCGTATTGCCTCTCTGGGAGGTTTGTTTATAGATTCCATTCTCCTGTTTTCAGGTCATTTTTGGGGGAAAACAAAAAACTTACAATCAAGTTGGTTGATTCCATAAGAATCCTTTGAACCATGTCCCTACCGAGGCTGGGGCTCCATGATGTTTTCCCTCAGCACTGAGCCACCCTTTGATGGTGTGCTGGCGGTGTCGGAGATGTTGGCATCCAAGCAATCGGATCATGGCCTAATTTGATGGTGATACGGCATTGATGCTGAACAAAACACGAACTTTGAACGACAAAATTCAAATATAGACCCCGAGTGTGTTAGGGCGAATGGTTTTTTTTGCAACATCGTGCATCTTGATATTACAGGGAATCACACAAATTGAAATACGCATAAACACGTCCATTGAGTATTGATAAGTGGTTGACTTCCAATCACTTTGGTGCCAGCAGGCCATGATCTTGAAATATGAAATGGAAACATTAATCAACTAGCATGCCTGAAGAACTCTCATTTGATTGGTCCTCGGATGATTCTCCCACTTCGTAAGTGGGTGATATTGATAGTTGATATATTCTGCCCTGAGCAAGGTGATTCCTCTAATGTCTTTTTTAAGACTCATGGGTCTTCCAAGCATCAATGAAGGAGTCATCCAAATCAGATGCGAATGACCGGGGTCAACTTGACAATATTAGGGACATCGTGTTAGGCCAGCTACCTCCCTGAAGTTTAACAGCTCGCCCCTCAAAAGTTACCTTCCCAATAAGAAAGCAGTCTTCCAACCATCAGTTTTCAAGGGCTATGTTAAACTTCAGGGATTTACATCTCTATTTTATTTGAATAGATATCAAAAGCGTGAGGTGTGGAAATTTCATCAAATCTCCCTCCGATACTGAGGTCGCAGCGTGGTAGCGTTTTGGCCTCGGCTGTGGTACCGTGTTTAGTCAGATGTCTAAATCGGATTTGTAGATTTGGATATTGAATGTGTACACTTGCTGTGATATCAATTTACATTCATCTTTAGCTTCTACAATTTCGAATACCACTTGTTGGAAAATCATGATTCGTCATAGCACTTGATTTTTTTTGAAACATCTTGACAGAGATGTGTCAAATGGAGTTTGTAAAACAACCTTAAAAAACTTTCATCATGTTATCTTCACAGTGTTGTCATATCCGCGAAAAAAAACTCTTGGGGGTGACCTGCAGAAATCAGAAACGAGGCAAGCGAATCTTAGAAGAATCTTAAACTTTTGAGGCGACTCACCTATTTTGCTGTTGTGGAATGTGGAACTCCTTTTTTCGTTCCATGGTGGTAGGTTCGAAGGCCCCAGCCCTTTGTGCAACCAGTAGTCCCTTGGTGCAACTGATGGGAAGATTGGGTTTGTCATGTGAAAATGTGAACTTGAGATTCATATTGTATCATTCAATACTCCCGGCAAGTTTAACGTGTCCCCGAAAAAAAAATAAATAATTTTTCTGAGCTATGTTTATGAAACTCCCAAAATGATCCTGTTGTTCTATGTAAAATGGACCGCATATGTGATAAAAACATGTTCAGTAGATAATCCTTGATGTTCAAACCCTTCAAAAAAAGAATCCAGAATGGGGTCTACGGGCCTACTTCAAAAAAATGAAAATTCCATGTTTGTTTGTCATCATTGCTGTTGGGTTGAGACCTGATCCCCCCAATAATGAAATTCTTATTTTATGTCATTGTTTACGCGACCGGATGTAATTTCCGCGTTTTAGTTTTCTATGTTTTGCAGTTCTCCTTGGAACTTGTTTGTACCACTCATGTTGTTGCTGGCGAAAACAAATCTTTTTGAAATATGGTGCTGTGGAATGTTCTAGGCCTGACTAACAAACATAGAACCCACGAAGTGGCCAAGATTTTTTTAATGGTTTCCAGGGGCTGATGTACACCTCAAATTTTGACACAATAAAACGAAAAAATAGCGAAGATCAAGTTCTTATTCAAAGTCTTTTTAAAACCATGTCGAAATCTTTTGTTTTTTGGCCCCACAAAGGGGGGACCTCACAAAAGCATTTTTGCGCTGAAATTTCTTTTCTACTCTAGAGTCTGGCAGCTTTGGTCCATGGTGATGTGGTAACTTATTAACATGGAACTTGTTTGTACCATTAATGTTGTTGCTAGCGAAAACGGTGCATTTTGAAATATGGTGTGTGGGTGTGTAATATTCCGGCCTTGCTAACAAACATAGAACCCACGAAGTGGCCAAAAACTTCCAATGGTTTCCAGGAAACCAGGAGCATGAAATTTATTGCTGATGTACACCCCCAATTTTCACAAAATAAAACGAAAAATCGCGAAGATCAAGTTCTTATTCAAAATCCTTTTGAAACCATGTCGAAATCTTATGTTTTTTGGCCCGACAAAGGGGGGAACCCCACAAAAGCATTTTTCCTATTTCTGCCGAGATTTCCTTTCTACTCTAGAGTCTGGCAGCTTCGGGCCATGGTGATGTGGTAACTTATCAACATGGAA
>DF239211.1:5068-116799 GCA_000507305.1 Breviolum minutum Mf 1.05b.01 | reverse complement strand
GTTCCATGTAAAATGGGCAATATCACTGAGATAGGTTCTATGTTAGACTAGGCTATGTGGCACAATGTGGCACATTTCCCCTTCCTCAAATGTGGAAAGTTCTATGTTTGTTTGTTACTTTCAGATTTATTGATGTTTTCTTCCTGTGCATCGCAATCATGGAAGTTTCCAGAGATGAAAAATTGCTGGATTTGTTCTATGTTTTCAGGCTACTGGATTTGTGGCCATTTCATACTTTCCCCAGTCACTTTTACCTACAGACGTTCTATGTAAAGTAAGCGTTATCACTAGCGCAGGTTCTATGTCAGTTTTGCCCGGTGTATATAGTTTTTTTTTAATAATTGGACAAAAGGTTCCGTATAGTTACTAAGAACTACAGGTTTCTTCAGTCAATTCACAAATATGTAGTGGAAATCCATTTTTTTTTTCGGGGGCAGTTTGTTGTCACTATGAACATAGGACTAGTCTTCCCATTGCAAGCACGGAATGCACCGAGTTGAGTGGCAATAGCGACCACCCAGGATTACGACATTTTTACCCATTGGTGATCACCGTGATCCCTCGGAACATTTACTTTCCACAAAAATCGGGGATTTTCCAAAAGTAGATAGTACTGAAGAGGCTTCATGACGACAATTCAAGTCATATTTAATATGTCCATCTGTTTTTTTTCTTTCAGTCTCCAGTCTTTGATCCAACGCGAATCTCATTAGCTGAGATCCATCTGAGATTTTAGGATTTCAAGATTTCAATGTAAAAGAAAATGGACAAACAAAAAAGGTAAACAAATGAAAACGTATAGTTTTCTTTTTATAGATCTTGGTACCCTTTCTTTTTCCATAGTTTTTTTAATTGAATGAAACTAATATCCCCAAAAGATGATTTCGGATTGGGAACTCAATTTTTTAACCATAAGAATGCAATGGATTGAAACATTGCCAACCATCCGCACCCAAGGCAAATGGCTCAGAATCCTTGGATGCCTTGGTGGATGCAGCAGATCGGGTCTATAAGAGTTGCCTGGAGACAGACTACAAACGGTTTGGGGGGTGAAAACTGATGATTTAAATGGTGTTATATACCCTCCCAGCCGGCACTCTTGAAGATGATGTTCATTTTCCTAAGGTGGTATAAGATGTATATGATAAGTATGTTAATTTTAGGGGAGGGTATAGCCGATTTTTTTGATAAACATCAGGGTGGACAAAAAATCGAAATCCTGATGAGTTTTTGGGTGGGGTTTTGAAGAACATACAAATCCAAGATGTGTTTTGCAAAGGACCCCAAAAGCTAGAAGTATCGAATGGTGCTTTCTTCCGATGACTGTCAACCCCCCCAATTACCTGGAAGGTTCCCATTTCTAATGGCTGGAAAGTGGAATCATTTTTCCTGGGTATCCCCATGATTCCCCACGGACAATTGGACAGACAAGGATTTCTCCTTGCCTGAAGGGGGTGGTCACTCGGTGGAGAAAGAAGATTTGTATTTTCAGCAAATTCTGTTGGAGAGTTATGTGCCAAGTTTTACCTTTTATCTGATTTTACTATTTTCTGTGTGTGTATACTTGCCATTCTTTCAATAATTTGGAGGCATCTTGTGGTGACCAAAGGCAACCTTACTAATAGCATCTAATAGCGTTTTTACAATTCCAGGTCAATTTCCGAGCATACTGTATACTTGCCATTCTTCCAATAATTTCGAGGCATCTTATCCGGGGTTACCATTGAACCAACGACCCCACCTCCCAGAATCAGTTGACGCAAAACTTGTTCTGCTATTCCAATCCGCCGGCCTATTGCTGCAGCCCAGTGGTTTAAGTGTTTCTCGATGTTTTTGTGAAGATGCTCCGGTATCATGAAAAGCTTTAGCGGCTTTGCACGACAGTGCCAAAAGCTATGGGTGCCAGCAAATTATAGTTGACTTTTGGTAAGGCCCCCTAATTAATCTAACTTTCCGTCCCGTAGGGACTGGGATATACTGTTGGCACATATGCAGCAGGCTTCCCTTTGGCCCCCTAGGAATTACAGGACAGAGGCATGATGAGAAGTCTTTCTCAAGGTTTCAATAGCCCAAAAGGGTGATGGCCAACACCCCAATCATCATAAGATTTATCAGACCAATACCCACCCACCCGTCTCTATATTGATATATATATATATAGCTTCCATGCCACCCAGCCAAATTCTATGAATTCTCGCCCATCACCAATCGTGAATTTTCCTGATGGAGACTGTTGCCAATGGTTCGATACAACGATGCTGGGGTACTTGGATTCAAAGCGCACAAGGCAGGGTTTGCTTGGGCAATTTGTTGGATTCCTTCAACTTAATGTAATATCTTTAGACTAGTGACTAGTAGTGGGGCAAAGAGCAAGGTATATTTTTCGTTCACTATCAACATCTGTTACAACTGTTGGGATACTAAAGTTTAACTTCTAAAAAAACATGATTCTTTAGGAGGATGCCAGCATCCCCCCCGTTTATACAAGCCTTGGGCCTGGGAGAAGTAATTCTCAATGATGTCTGTTTGATGGCAGGTAAAGATGGATGGAGATCATGCCCTGAGAATTGCAAGGAGCAGGTGAAGTTGGCTCAGAGACCTCTAGGAGAAGCGCAACGTTTTGGGACAAGTGGTGGGATGAAATCAGAGGATTGGATGGAATTCCATCATCAAGCATATAGTATACCAATCTAGGTGGTGGTTTCAAAGTTTTTTTTTTTCATTTTCATCCCTATCCTTGGGGAAATGATTCCCAATTTGACGAGCATATTTTTCAGATGGGTGGTTCAACCACCAACTAGACTTGTTCATGGTTGTGTTCACCCTTAACTTGGAAGGAATGAAGGTGCGCAATTTCCGTTGGCTTCCTGGGCAGTAGGGTAAGACACAACCGGGGTCCGTTGAATGCAAGTCCCACCAGCTGTTCTAGTAAGGTGAATTGACATTCATTCATGCACCCATTCGCTTCTCTTTAACAATCTGTATGTATATCACTGTCAACCTATTTGCATATGATTTTAGCAAATCTATGCTTGAATGTTTAGTATATCTTGTATGCTTATGGCGAGATTTATGTTATGTGTGCAAGTATGCCAGCATCCATGTTCCGTTCTTGAGGCGCTTTTCAGAGGCAAATCCAGTTGACCGTGGGCATCTTGAATTGCTTTTGAAAGAATACCCTATAACACCCTGAAGCATTGAGTATCAACATGTCTCAACAACTTATCTTTGAATTTCTATATCTACTCACTTCAATGGTTTCGGCTCTTTCCTCAAAGGGCTACGTTTCATTTAGTTCCTTCAGTTGTCCACCATGACCCGGTCCCGCACGGCGCGTTTCACGGCGCTGGCGTGCTTGGTGGCCTTGGGCGCACCGTCGTTCGTTGGGATGGCACCTTTACCACCGCGCACACCCAAGGTGAGTCGGAAGCTTGGTGACTATGGATGACTCACCAAAAAGTAGGTCAACGTGACGTCGTGTTGAGATTTTTTTTGGGATTGCAAAGAGATTTCTTTTGGTGTTTAAATAACATTTCTTCCTGAGCTGGCTTTGTTTACCCTAACATTTTGATCGTGAAGCGGCCATCAGATCAGGAATGCGGGAGAGACAAATTTTGAGATCATCGATGAGGTTTTGAAGAGCATTCCCAACTTGAACGTGCAGGTGGAAAGTACTGATCCAAAGTATCTAAGATGGAAAGTGGCATGGAATCCTCCAGATGATGGCGGAGCCACCTTGCAATTTGGATATCAGGTGATGCTTCAGAAAACTGATCAGAACAAGGATTATTTCAGTCTTCAGAGTGCCTTCAAAAGACCTCCTTCCATGCAACCTGGTGATGCTCTCATTTTTGCAAACCAGTGGAATGCTGCGATGCCATATGCACACATTTACGTGTCCAACGATTCCAACCTACGTTTGGAAATGGAGACTTGCATGATTCAAAGCCTTTCATGTTCCAAACTCTTTCGCAAAAATGTGGTTGGAAAGCTAGTTCCTATTGGGATTCATCTCATTTCAGGTATTTTTAGTTGTTATGTTGCTTAGAGTGAGGGTCCCAAGGCCCTAAAGCAAATTCAAACTAAGCCGCAGCACTGAAAGGACAGCTTCCCAACTTGCACTGTCTTATCTACTATATAATTCCAGCAAAAAATCCTCATGTACAAATTTTTGGTCATAAGATTATCAAACCCCAACCGTTGGCATCAAAGATTTGTAGCTGATTGGTTTTCGCGGCGCCTCAGGAGCTGGATTTCAACTGGCTTGGAGATGGCAAAAGCAGTAGCGTCAAGGAGATGATTGCTACCTTCTCCGACCTCATTCTGGCCTTGGCCGCAAGATGCCGCAATTTCCCTGGAAGCAGCTGAGAACACCCCGCGGACAAAGGATCCGCAGAAAGAAAAATTAGGAGATTTTCTTTGAAAAGGGTGTCCGGTCCGCTGATTTTGTTTGGATGTGGAAATTTCAAAATATTTTTGATATGAAAAGGTTCCAAGATTTCTGGTTTTGGGACTGGACCCTTTAGGATGAGATAGTTAGATATAATATAGTTTAGTTCACTGCCAAGGTTGCAAGAGGTAGGGGTTTACCCTTCTTTGCAGCCCAAGGATGCGTGGTCAGTGAGTGGGAAAAGAACGCAGCGGCAGGGCAGATGTTTTTTGGTGGTGCTTGCTGGCACATGCCACCTGATACGAACGGGCAATTAACTGACTAGCCCTTCAATTTTCCATAAGGAACACAGCTTCAAATAGTGCATTTTCGACTACTGCAGTACGTTAAATGTTAGATTGGAGGTAGTTTTGTGTGCATTTTCCGAGAACCAAAGGTCAGTAGATATAAACGATTTAGGTCAAGTTTCCCCAACGACTATCACACCAAGAAATCAACAAGTTCTCAAAACAGCCTTTGAAGAGGATATACACATATATATATATATATATTTAGATCAACAAAACTATCGCCAACAAAACATCCTAATTGATCAGTCCTTTTCACCTGATGTACCAATGGTTATGTAGATCCTATTCGAAAGGTATGAACCTACCAAGCTACCCCCAAGGTGTTATGGATCCCTTGGGTTAGATAGACGAGGTCCCTTGGTGATTTCACCCCAAAAGGACCTGGAGTTTCCTTGGTGAGACTCCAAGTGGCTTTGGAAGTCAATGGTGCTTTAGCCAAGCAGTTCCTGGGCATGAAACAAATCACAGCTGCACATCCCAACCACAGCTGGTGATTTTTCAGTCTGGAAGATTCCCAGACAAAAACAATAAGATGAATTTATTTGGTTCTTTAAAAAAAATGTGGTGATATGAGTTTGAAAGAAAGTAGTTTGTATGGAGAATACCTCTCATTTCCAACGGTTGTTTAGGGTGAAATGCCAGCATTCACCCAGATGAATGGAACATGGCAGAAAATGACTCACAGCGGTTTACATACCAGAATTCGAGAATCGATGTGATTGTAGGAGTTTGGATTGGCTGAAACCACTGTGGTGATGTGCAACTGAAGAACACCCAAAGATTGGAAAGTACTTGTGAAGGTAGAAGTCTCAATGAAGTATCAAGAATCCAGCCGTAGGGATTGACTGTACATATATACATATATCTATACATGACTACATATATGTATATATATATATATACATGTTATCACCATTCATGTAGATACAGTATCATATATATTTAATCTTGTTTATGCATCTTTAACATTCACTATATCATATTTCTTGAATGTATAACGCATATATATATATATATATATATTTATTTACACACATATTATAGATATCAGCAAACAATAAAAACATGCATAGTGATATAAGATATAACTGTAGATTTTCTCTCACTCTTTATTTGGTGCTGGAAAACATCTGGCATTGAATGGTGCGAAGCGTTAGATGTACTTAATACATTTGACCTTTGCCAAAATGATAGAGAAATATCAAGTATGTATTTTGTGGTCAAAGAAACCTTGAACAAATCTTCCTTACGACTCTGGCCACCAAGTTGTTTTTTGTTGAGTACCGGCTTCCAGTAACCATATAGCCTCTCATCAAAACAGGATTTCTCCACATCAGTGGCCCCATGAATCCACATCACTGGCCCACCCTCGCCAGGTTGTTTCCGCTTCCCGAAGCCCTTTGGCCCTGCGCCACGGAAGCGGTGGGTGTTCCGGCGCAGCTCTTTTCGGAGCTGCGGGTGGTTTCGGCCGCAGCAGGGGAGGCGGAAGTGGTTTTGCAGGTGGATCCCAAAAAACTGTGGTACCAGGTGGGGTTCCAGGGGGTGCCCTGGGGGTTGGTTGGAAAAAATGACGGTATCTGAACTCGGTCGCCTCTTCTCAAGGCAAAGTTATCATATCAAAGACCCTGTCGACTTTTGTTTAAAGATCTTATTGGGTGATTCAAGCAGCAGTTTTCCCCACAAGAAGATTCTGTTGGTATGTTTCTCATTACTTCCTTCTTGTATTTTCACATTTCGAAGTAGTGATTCAATATTTCAATTTTTTTCCTGCCCCAATTCCCAGACAAAGTCCAAAGACATAAAACAACATCCCCCCCTTGCTTTCCATAGGAACCTGGAAAATCCACCCGCAGGTGTTGGCCGCCAATCTGCCAGATGGTCAATGGCTGGAGGCTCATCGTGGCACATGGTTGGTGCGCCGTGGATTTCCAGATGCTGATTCCAGCGCTCAGGTAGGGGGTATCCTTGGGAGGGACTGGCAAGAAAACCCACTGCATCCAATTAGTTGTAGCGTTGTGGTATAGATATAAAAACTGTAACATACGCAGTAGTTGTTGTTTGGTACCTACAATCTAGTGTAGTCTTCTTTTTTTTGAGTCTGAATAATCCAAATGACAATTTGTTGCCATCTCTGAGTTCGACATGTTTGTTTTTCATGGTAAGCTTTGCGAATGCTCTCCTGGTCATCTCACTAGAAACTTCATTACATCATCCATTTCGAATAGGATATATACCACGGGCACTTTCTCCAACTGGAGCGTTTTTACACAAGACAAAAATCTGAAAACTTCTCGTTTGCATGCTTGACTTGCTGGTTCAGAATGTCCAAAGCTTTAAGTCCCACAGCCGTGCTTGGGAGGATGGGCCCCTACTTAGGAAGTATAGTTAGTACCGCCCATTTATAGGCCATGAAAGGCCCCTTTGGCAGCGGAACAACCAGAGTTAGGGGACTTACTAACCATGATTACTAACCACTTACTACATGGGCTGATACTCCAAGTATACCTTGGGTTGCTCCCGGGGCTCCAGGAATAGTCAGTTGAAGGTAAAAGATATCACCTTCAAACACAAATGGTGCTTGTGATGATATTTGTGGTTCCTATTATGGGGAAGGGGGACAACACCACCTACAGGATCCATGGGACTGGTATACTTACCTACATTAATCCCATCAAAATCAAGCATTCGTGGATTGGTAAGTATGTCATTTTTCCCATGGATCCGTCATGGGGTCCCGAGACAAAAACCACAACAAAAAACACCTGGCAGAAAGTCGCTTGGAGTTTTTCGAGACTTGGAGCCACCCTGAAAAAGCACGACTGTTTCCAAGGTTTCGTTGGATCTTCCCATGGTTAAAAACCATATCCTACTGGCGTTAGAGCCCCCGGCCCCAAAAATCCCATGGAAAATCGGGGGGTTTTCCCGCTTAGTGACAGGTGATCACTTCTACTCATTCTATCTTCTTGGATGTGGCCTGTGTGGCCTCTCCACTTGATGGAAAAACAACGCCTGGGACCTCGGGATGTTGGAGAAGGTGGTTGGGAGAAAAAAGTTACCATCCATGGTGGGATATGGATGGATATTGTCAGCGGAAGGTGAGTAGACTAGTGTAGGCTTATAGAATTTAGAGCATGGATTCATTTTCATCCTTAAAGAATCTGGTGATGTGGCTATCCTTGTAACGACTCCCTAATTTTTGATGGGCATCTCAAAACAACTTCCAGAAGGTCTTTTTCTTTTTGTTTTCATCCAACTGAAACACAGAAATCCCAAGTCCCTACCAATCCACCCTGAGCGTCCTCCCTACCAATCCATTCCTGAGCGCAGAAATCCATCCCAATGTTCCCCATGAAAACTCTTGAGGCTTATCACATTACTTCACGTGGTACCCGTCGAGCCATTACAGCTTCTTGACTTGCATGGGGGCTTTTTGTTTGGATGACAGGTAATGGTAGTAGTGTGTGGATGTTTGATGTTTGCGTTTGTGATGTTAGTGTTTCATAGTGTTTCAATGAGTTGTGCATGAGTTTTTCATGTGTAGGCTGTGTAAGAGTATGCGGTACCTGTTATTTTTCTATCATAGTACATAATAATAATATGAAGATATACCCGTACTGTTTGTACTGAATATAATTTTATATAATGTGTATATATATATATATGTTGGGGGTGCCCCCCACCCACTAACAGTGAAAAAATATATAATCTGTTCATTTTTATGAAAGGCCCCCTATAAACCTTCGCTTTCCACTGTTAGTGGGCCGGGGATACCCCCAATATATATATATATATATGTATATATATACATATATGTTACTCCTCACGAGTTTGCCGCTTCTTTTCCATCGTGTTTAACCACGACATTGGGTCATTGAAGCTTCAATATCCTATGGATTCATTTGGTGCACATCTTGCATTGAATATATATATATATATATAGTGGCTTGGGGGGGGTCACAAGGATATCTTTCAAAAACCCATGTGAGAACCACCCAATTTTGAAAAAAACATGCAAAACAGCATATAGGGACTTCTTCATTTTTCGTCCCGATGTCTTCTTTGCCCTTGTTTTGTGCAGATTTTGTTTCTGAGGTTTCGGATGAAGTACCTCCTGCGAGCCTCCTTGTCTCGAAATTTGCACTCCTGGTTCACTTGGCTTTTCTCTGAAAGTGTGGTAAAAGCACGGGCAGTCTCAGAGGCTTTCTATGTGTCTTGGCCGGGAAAGTGTGGTGCGAGTGCGACTTGATGCTACCAAGAGGTGTGGCCATTTGGAGAAGCCTTCGAAAAAAACACAGTTATGACCCATGGAAAATCAATGAACATTTGCTCTAGTTTCATCTCACTACCAATCTTTATCACTGTAGCTTGAAGCAGACAAGCTTCATCTCACGTATATACAGATACATAACATAATGATATAATGTATACAGTATACATATTTGTGCCCCTTACATGTTATATTTTTGCATATTACCTATGAGTACAGTACGCACCTACAAACCCAGTCTGACCTTTTGACTCCAAACTATCACAAATTACTGTAGATTCAGTTCGTTAGTGCTATGAGTTCTGCTTCCGGGCCTCACACCCATCACCATGGTAACCAGCTGCATCCAGGTGACGTTGAGCATTGAGAATGTTTGCGACGTTCCTCCACTGCTACCAAGCACAAAAACCATACCGCGACCTTTTAGTCTGCAGGATTGGCAGTTCACAGATGCTTGGTGATTGAAAGGGGGTGATACCCGGCGATGCCCTCAAAAAGTATGGATGATATACATGAATGAGAAATGACATATACACTAGTGATGTTCAAGTTCTGCATACATATTTATATGTATGTATACATCTTGTATATTCAAAAAGGGCCTACTTTTATAGCAGGTGAGTGTAATTTTTACTTTGGGCATGGACAACTTGAGAAAAATCACATTTCCAAACGGAGCCGACTCATCAAGCAGTTGCCTTAAGGAAGACGATACCTTGGCATCCTACTTGCGTCACTTCATTGGAGCTGCAGGTTTGGGAGATCTTGTACCTTGGCCTCAATGCAACCAGGAGGACATCCCAGGTGGTTGGATGTCATGTCATGTTTGTTGGCTGCCTATGAAAAACAGCAGATGCAGCTAAATGGATTCGTTATGATGTCATAAAATGTCCTGAAAGAGATACATAAAATGATACTGTAGCTCCAATCTTGCAGTCTTGCAATCCACTACTCAATACCAGGCCACCAATACCAGGCCACCAATACCACGAGAGAGACTTCAACGCAATGGGAATTTGCATCTTTAAGTATCCTACAGAGTGAAATTGGGAAGTGTTGTGAGGGTCCGTGATTTGATTTAACTTTTTCAGCAGCAATTGAGCAATGAACAAAAATGGCCCCTGGTTGTTCCTTCCGGATGCCTGTCGGCGCGCGCCGTCCTGCACCCACCTCATAGGTATTTCCTGTTTTTCTTCTTTTTTCCCACGCAGGTCACGTTTTTGTTGCCCGATTGCAATGCTACGCAATGGACTGCTTTGGTACATATTTTGCACATGCTGAAACCTGTGTTAACGTTCTTGCTCAAAGTTCTACGCTATGGACTGCTTCGGTACATACTTTACACATGCCCGAACCTGTGATAGGGCTCGTGTTCAAAGTGCTACGCTATGGACTGCTTCGGTACATACTTTACACATGCCCCAAAAGCCTTAACTGTGAACAAAAGGCGCTTCGCCAGGGGTCCTATTTTTGAGTTTTCTACTCCGACTTCTACTGCGGCACTGCTTTATCATTCCGTCTTTAAGATGTTTGCACTTATTTTTTGATTGCGGTATTTGTATGTATTTGTCATCAATTGCTGAGATATAGGCATTTTTATCACCATTCTCCATTCCCCAATCTCCTTCTCCTTCTTCTTCATCATCATCTTCATCACCATCATCAATTCATCATGATCATCATGATCATCATGATCATCATGATCATCATGATCATCGCCATTGTCGTCACCAATTTATCATCAATAGTATCACCAATTCATCATTATCCTTCAAATGCTTGAATTCTCGCGAAGACCAGTGATTCTTGAACAAAATTTTAATGCTTCACATGGGCGAGGGCAGTAGCAAAAGCACCCATGGAGAGAAGTTGGAGCCAACATGGCAACAAAAATCCACAAACCCTTGGCAATCCCTATCTATCACAAGATGGTACTCCTGTGATGCATGATAAGCAATGAAAAAATACATACGACATTAAACACACAAATATAATATAAAGTATACATAAATAAATATGATATATTATAAACATACGTTCAAAGGCGTATTCTTCAACTTTCATCATTTTTGTTTTGAAAAGTGTTACTCTTCAACTCTTGTCAATCATTTGGTGCTTCGCAGGTGGTAAAGCCAACGATTTCCATTTGAGATTATCACTTGCAGATTTGCCTGGACCAATCTGAAACACCAACTCAGCATTTGATATCCAAAGCTACTAGTACACCCAAGTGTGAAAGTTGATGCGTATTCAAAAATTATGCGTCCTAGCTTGGGGAAACTATGCTGCTGATGTGCGTCCCATTGTGTTTTTCAGTTCCCATTGATAAATCCCAGGTGTTTCTGAACTTTTTTTAACCATGCGTCACCATGCTGTTTTGAACTTATAAACTGGTAAAAATCATGGTTTGAACACATCGCTAATAACATTTTTGGAATAGCGTCGCCATGCTGTTTTACTATCTTTTGCACTGACTGCGCTGACTTCCTGAATGCGTGGCGTCCCATGCAGTTTATAGGTTGTTTCGGGGAATGCACGGAGTTTCACGTTTGGGAGTAACTGGCACACTTATATATATATATATATCTGTGCCATGTGTTTGCGTATGCGTATGTGTATATGTTACATGTGTATGTATATATGTATACTGTATACATGTGATCTTTGCGAATGTAAATACATAATGAGATACATATTCGTGAATGCCTGTGTGAATATATGTCTTTTCGAGAATTCGGTCTCCTGACTAATAGCTATTTTGCCTGGAGTCGGGTGGCCCAGATGTTTTTGCCCTAACTTTCCCAGGAAGTCTTGCAAACCTTGGATGGAAAGCAATTGGCTGCACATCAGGCACTGGCCATGATTGGAGAGTTGTAACGCTTGCAGCCAATGTTTTTTTAATATACATGTTGAATTTCAATGGATTACTGACTGTTTTACTAAACCTCTTAGGTTTAGAAGCATTTGATGAGTTTGCTGGTATGCCACCTTTAACTGCTTGAGAAATTGTTTTTGATCTCCAAGCCGAACATGTGAATGGCTTGGATTCGGAACAAAAGATCAACAAAAGCTTTCGGTTTTCAACTGAAACAGGATTTTGAGTTAAGACAATTTTAATCAATTTTATGAACCTTTTTCCCCTAAAAACTAACAAATGTCCCCCTGAAAAATTGATGGTTGCCAACAGATGTATCTCATTTCCTTTTTAAAAAATGGTCCTTTTTCAGGCGTGCGTTTGGGGGGATACGACTTACCACCTTTATGAGACCAGGCTGCGTTGCGTTGGGATGTGTGGCAATCCATAGCGCCCTTGTTGCGACCCATCTTCGAGAATGCCAGCATCGCGTATCGCAGATGCTTTGAAAGGAAAGATCATCGGTGAGTTTAAAAAAAACTCACCCTGGAAAAGTAAGATGACTCTTCATGGAACATTCAAAGCATGAATGAAATAATGCAGATGTTTTTCAAATATTAAAACATGGTGGATTTTTATATGGTCATGTTAGCTTTCCGGGGGTTTATCACCATCATCATCATCATCATTTTGGATCACCTGTCCGGCTCGGGATCTGAGTGATTACATTCCCTAAAACTAACATAACCCCTGAAAATAGGCCGGGAACCAGTCTTCCAACCATCCATCTTCAGGGGCGAGCTGAAATTTTCGGGGAGGGTAATCATACATAACATCAAGCAAGCTTATGGCTTATACATAGTAAAGATGCTGCGCTTAGTACGTGAGCATGATTTCAAGTACTGATTTCTGAACTTGAAGGGCATATGATGCTCCACCTTGCACTGCAGCTCAAGCTGTTAGGTACTGAATTTATGAATTCCAACTTGTATATATACAAAAATGTATCTAGTATAGCACCCTAGTGGAGCAGTGGACACCCCTACTATTCAAATTTGTTACCTAGTTCATTGGCAAGTACACCAATTTGTTTTTCTCTTTTCCGCCCCATTTTTCGGTGCGGGGAGCTGGCTCAGGAATTGCTTACTACAAGCTCTACTTGACTGAGTCAAACCCAGAGCTGCTGGAAGATGCAAACCATGTAGCTGAGAAACTGAATGCTTGTTGGTGATTCATCATCAAGAAGGTGTATATGACTACAAGCACTAAACTGCAGTATAAAAAGGGCTATTTGATGCTTTTGTGAATATCTCGCGAATCACAGGGGTACATGACGTATGTATGCCCATAGCCTAGGAACTTGTGCCTAAAGCATTTGCACCTCCTTGCGAACCAGTTACTGAATGCAGCAATGTAGCGTTTGGTCAAACTTGTGACGAGCAACCGCATGGGGAACTCTTCAACCTGATGTTCCCGGAAGTTTTTTCAGAACTCTTTTGGCTTGATCCTCCAATATTTTTTTACATGCTGGAACATTTCCAGCGTTTCTAGATGAATGTCCTACTGGCAAAGAGGTGATTTCCAGCCAGCTATGTTAGATTTCGAGAGGATACCAAAATCTGATTTGGCCAGACCTCTGCGCTGCGAACGCATCATGACTGCTATAGCTGAAAGCTACCAGTTGCCGTTGCCAACCTCTCGCGTTTCGTAGTACTCGAATCCAGCGATAAAGAAAAAAGGATGAGGTGAATTTGATGATGCCTTCCTGGCAACTTGTCATGACTTTTGCCAAATTGGTATGGAAAAACACTTCTTGGCAGCGCATTTTTGATTTTTTAGATATAAATAATTCTGTCAGAATTGTTTGACTCAACTGCCTGAAATCATTGTATTACCATGACATGACACCTTTCAATTCTGATTCTAGTCACACAGCCCAAAAAAACAACGTGCAAATGAACTAGACATTGATTGCCACCACTGTCTTGGATCAATCCTGAGTCTATTGAAGCTATGACCCTGATAGGGAATATCCACATAAATCATGCTGAATCATGTTGAATTTTAAAGTATATAACTCATGTTGCATCATGCCCAACAAATCATCATGCTCAATGAATGCCAATTAGGTTAAAAAAAAACATCTTGAATTTTTTGAATTCTCCGGCAAGAAGCCCAGGTTTAAATACGCCAAGCCCCGACGTGTTTTTCTTAAGTCGGGGCCACGGGGGCGGAATCGCCGGCCTTAATTAAGGGAAGAGGTTGGCGGTTGAAAATTCCCCATTTTTCCATGTTAAAATAAAACTTTACCTTATTATCCGTATTTATTTCTGGTTAGGGTATATATTTCTCTTGAGAGCACCTAGAATTCCTGTAAGAAATGCATGGTTTTTTCCGCGTTGGTCCGCAAAGAAGAACCACAAATTGCCAAGAAGAAAAAAGACACAGATGTTGAAGGTTGAGGATAGATGACTTTAATGAATTGCGGGTGTAGGAATTATGAAGGTTATCATCAATTGCCTTAGGTCTTTCCTAGTCCCATTAACAGTCAACTTTAACAATCTAAATTTGTCCAGTTTTTTTAAAAAGGATTCGATCCTTATCGCGTATAAATCTGAATCTTCACAAACCTGCATTTGGTAATTTGTGCTTGTTTGGTACACCAAAAACAATTGCTGAGGTCCCATGGTGGGGAATTGTCTCACCTTGCGACGTTTGGGCCCTTCACGTGGAAGCAAGGTAAGGGGGTGTTGGGGCATGGATCCACACCAAATACACCAGGATTTCTATGGATTGCTTATATTTTTCGGCTGGTGCTGGTACAGGTTAAATATTGAACAAACACTTTTTAAGAAAAGAAGTTGATGTACAAAAAAGCTTAGTGAAGTTTAAAAAAAAATTGAAGCGTTCCACCCAGAAGAAATGTGCACTGAAAAACTAGGTCCAGATCTATCCCCTCAAACGATGGTCTCAGACCTCCTCAAATGATCAAGCCGTTGAGGTTTTTTTTCTCTTCGGGAGGCAGGATTCTATCATTGAATCCTGCACCATGTCGAACCTAGATTTGTACAACTATATTTCAAAAACAGAAAATACAACATATTATTATGTCATGATTCATTTATATATATATATACGATTGAAACAGGTCTTGCAAAGCCTTTTTTTTTTTGGTGATTTTATATATTTTGATTGATGTATGTTGATGATTTCATCGTATCCAAGCGTGGCTGGTTTTCCGTCAAGACTGAGTTGAAGGGGTCCCAGATCTCCAGATCTCGGGAGCCTCCCGGGCCGGGAGTTTCCCCGGGGCGGGGCGCCATGGTGGTGATGCGAGAAGGAGATTGGATGTGCCCGTCCTGTGGTAATCACAACTATGCAGACAAAATTAATTGCAACAGGCCAATGGGATCCACCTGGCATTGTTTTGTTTTATTTAAACATTGCTGCCAGGTGTGACAGGTGGCGTGGCTAATGACTGACCATCATTGGTTAATCATCTCCGTTTGGGTCCTAGACTTTTATCTCACCATATCTTTTGAAAATAAGCATATGCACAATGCACAGATACAGCCATTCAGACAGAGGGACAGGGACTTGCCAGTGCAGAGAGAGAGACACGTTCGCAGACAACGTAAAACACTTTGGTATGATACTGTTGATGGAAGAACTCCCAAACAACCACCTGGGATCTATAAAACCCTACGAACAATGGGATAAACTACCAAACTAAATTGGTTTTCTCGCCGGATTTCTGGTTGCCATCAACAGTACAACCGGGGTGGAAAAATGTCTCCTTCCTCAGCGCAGGTGTGGTGTGCCCAAGCCTATCAAAGCTGCACCCAAGGCTACAGGGAAGGGTATGCGACCAGGGGACTGGATGTGCCCTGCCTGCGGCAACCACAACTATGCGGTGCCTTGGATGGTGGTGGATGAGTGGATGGGATGGAAAAAGTAAATGAACATAAGATGTGAGCAAGATCAAGCACTTCTATGGCCTATAGCCTATAATTAAAAAATAGTTGAAAAGGATAGGTTGTCATATGTATTGGTCCAAAAAAAGGTTGCACCACTTTCTGGGATGAACTAGACATGGATTTCATGCTCCCCAAAATTCGCTGTTGACGTTGCGGGGGAATTTGTAACTTTGCCTTTTTAGGGCGATGATGTATCGAACCCATCCAGGATAAGACCGCTTGCAATCGATGTGGACTTGCAAAGCCCGTGGCAATGTCCTATGGCATGATGGGAGCTATTCAGAGCCCAACTGTGAAGAGCCATTTGAGCCCAACTGTGAAGAGCCACCTGGACAGAGTATCTCCATATGGACAAAGCCACCTGGATTTATTTTCAAATCTGAGGGGGGGGCATGGCAATGCACCATGGAGGACTGTGAAATATATTGGTTTTTCTTTTCACCAGGTCAGATGGACAGTATAAGACAAGGGATGGCTGTCCACTGTAAGTATAGGACGTGTTTCAATACCAACAACGAGAAAGATAGAGATCCTGAACAACATCCCAGACTTTCACCGAGGAATTAGCGTGTCAACTCGGGTACCTTTAGGCAAAGTGGCCTCTGGAAAGATTCCTGAAACATTACTAGACATATTTGCCGGTGCATCAAACGTGAGGTAAACTTCCGCAGACCTTTGCAACTGGATACGTTCCATGGCATCAGTTAGAGGTTGTTGGCTTGCTGTTGCGCTTGAATTCAATGATGTTTTTTCTTTTGAGAAAAGAATCTGCGCACACTCAAGGGATGTCAACTGCTAGTAAAACTGCTCGCATTTTCGCAAGAGGCTTGAAAGAAAGATGCTCTGTTTGCACAAATGCAGGTTCCACTGGCCCAGCCACAGCGAGATAACGCAGCAGGTGGTTGGAATTGTCCAGTCTGCAACAACTACAACTATGCGATTAGGACGACTAAAAGAGATTAATTTCAGACATTGTTGGGTTGAAGGGTCCCCCCTCGTGCAACATTCTCTCCGGCGCGATTTACGGTAAGCAAACCGGCACCGGCTTGCCAGTGCTTCCAAATGTTCACGGCAGAAATCAGAAAATCCACAGCTTTTTTCTGTTTTTTTTCCATCGTTTTCTTTTCAATTCTTTGGTGATTGTTTCCCTGGAGCTAAGAGAGGACCAACTGCAACAGATGTGGGACTCCTCGCCAGACACGTACCTCAGTCGGAAAAACTTCCAGCACTTCAGACGACCAAAGACAAGCAATTTTGGTACTATTCTTGGGTAGTAGCCAAAATATCAACATGACAAAACTCCAAAAAGGTGTATTAGGTGTATATATATATATATATAGGTGTATATAGTATACATACCTCTAGGGCAAGCCGTTGGATGCCCTGGGAAGAAAAGCATTTGTTTTTTTAAAGGATTCCCTCGTTATTTCAATGTTCTCTAGGTCGGCGAAATAATGAAAGAAAGGTAGAATATAGATCACCAGAATCACAGAAGCCGAACAGTCCCGAACTCTTGACACCCTTGAGTATCTTATCATTCGCTACAAGATAAGTTGGAGTGAATGTCCCATAACTCGACGTGCCAAAATCCAGCCGAAATCTGTGACGTAACTAAGGTATCGGAAAAGAAGGTCTGAGAGAAGGAGATTGGATCTGCATGTCATGCGGCAATCACAATTATGCAGATGCTCATCTCTTTTCGTTCCACTTTTTCTTCTTTTGGCCCTATAGGCTTCCAACTATCTTTGGCAATGTCTTAGGATCTTTTGTTTTTGGCATCGGTTTTTCCAATAATTGCAAGATATTGGAAGCCTAAAATGCCACCCCCTAAAAGGAGAGAATTTGATGAACCTTTGCTGCTTTTTTTTCGTGAAAACTCAACTCTGGGGGACGTCGGTTCCTCGTTGAGCCACGGATAAGCTGAGGATAAGATGGCCTGCAACAAATGCTTCCTGGCTGGATCTTAGTTAAGTATTTGGCCTTTCAAGATGAGGACCGGACATCAAAATCCTTTGGTTTTTGAGCCTAGACACATCAAAAAATAACTTACAGAGGCCCCAAGACTTTGTGTTAGATTTTCATGAGATTTTAAATTTGGAAACCTTTCCCCTTAGTTTTAGTCAGGCTATACAAAAGGCCTCTACGCCCCAAAAGGAAAGGATCGTCTTCCAACAAAAATCATTTTCAGGTGCAAACTCGCTGTTACTTTCAGGGAGTGTATATAAATCTTTTTTCTTGGATCCTCCAGCAGCAATCTAAGCCCATCCTTCCAATACTCCCATCAGACGATCTGGCTTTGGCCTCGGGAACAAGCTGTTACATGTAGTTAGTATCCTTTCAGTATAGCAAAAAAATTAGTTACTCTTCACCTCAATATAAGTGGGTCGTATCAATTCAGCAATATAATTCCAACAAAGCCATCTTCATTTGGCCCATAGTCATTGCTTCAACAAAAACCTGCTAAGCTGCAAACGCTTCGTCGCTGACAACTGGGTCGTCAGGTGGTTTGCCTAAAGATCAGGCCACCACGCCACCACCCAAAGTCCAACTCCGACAGGATCACAGCTGTTTTTTCGCGGCTGAGCAGATTTGTTTCATAAAAACAAAGACTTTTCATTGGTAAAAAAGGGATGTGGAAAGTTGTATGTATGTATATTTATATATATATATATACATATATATATATATTAAGGTTGGTGTCACAAACGTCTTGTTTTTTTGAATCTTGTATATCTCTACATATATATATACTTGTTGTGGAATTGGATGATATTCTAAATGATATCTCAGGTCTCGAAGTTCTATCCATTAGAGATATGGGATTCTTAGAATCGGATTGGCCCAACCACCAATCATTGAACCAGTCACAAACGTCTTTTTTCTGGAATCCCACAAATGCAACACAGCAAGATTGGGTGTTTGTTGATTGTTTTTGTTGGTAGGGAGCTGGCAACTGTAATTTTTTGAAGGGGAGTAATTTGGTTAGACAACCGCTTTTCCATGATTTGGTTCATCATCCGACTGAAACAACAATTTTTGAGTGGATGTTTCACGTTCACAGAGGTTTGATGATTGATGTGAGAGTTCTAAGTTTTGCCCGTGTCCAAAATTAGACTCTTTTTATGTTATACAAATTTGCTATGATTCTATACTGTATATTCAAGTATATATGTATATGATTTACGTAACCATCTTAGACCATCTTTCCTTCTCTTGATATTTTTGTTTGCGGATTTGCATGTCTTTTTTGGAAACGCGTGTTTTTGAAGCAACGCCTTTTAAAAGGTATGGAAAAAGGCTACTCCTGGCGTTCACCGTACCCGTAACTTCCAGGAGAACTTCCGGGAAGGTGATTGGATATGCCCTGCGTGTTTCCTGGCACCATCCGAGGGGTAAAGAGTCGATGGATATACTGACATATAACCTCTGGTAAACTAACATGGCAATGGAAAACGAACCCGGATTGAAGATGTATTCCCTATTGAAAAATGGGGATTTTCCATTGCTATGTTAGTTTACCGGAAAGTATATGGATTTTTTGATGAATGATACAATTCTTTGACTACACCCCCGAAAACTAACATGTCGATGTCTAAAAAGCCATTGAAGATGTATCTCATATTAAAATGGTGATTTTCGGTTGTCATGTTAGTTTTCGGTGGTGTACCTGTAAAAATCGAATGTCATAATGAGTAGACACCAAGTTTCGGATATTGGATATGACCTTGATTCGCATTGTTTGTATGAAGTTGTGCCATGGATGGAACCGTCGAATTGCCAACTTCGTAATTTTCGGAGTCGCCTTTTTGTTAACGGCTCGTTCCACCGATTTTGCCGCCAAGGTAATAATCATAACTACGCCAACCGGACGCAGTGTAATAAATGCACCTGGGACTTGTGGTTTGAGAGGTTTCTGGGCTTGGCGGGGAGCACTTTCTAGACAAACTCCCATTCTCTCAAAAATTAAACAGGATATCATGAGAGTTAGATATTACTTTATGTGATAATATAATATATCCTATATGTATCTGTCATTATTGCAAATAGGACTGACGAGATTGTGCAGTTTTTGGTGGAAGGGGTTGCCACCCCCTCAACTGAGAAAGGGGTTTGCTATCGAAGTTGCGCAGAGACATGAAGTCAGATCATTTCCAAGTTCATGGTTTGTTGTGGGAAATCCTTTCCAACTCTTTCAAGGCAGCTGCAAGGCATGTCGTGCAACATGATAGGTGTTTGGAAAGCGAGCAGTGCATGAGCAGGGCAATGATTCATTTGCTTTCTCTCTCACTCCCTTCCAAAAGTAGCCCTTGTGTGTCTGTCTCTATGCAATTCGTTGGCTGACCAACAGTGTTATTTTCTCCCTTGACATTTTGCGAAGTCGATTCGCTATATCTTCCAAGTACCGAACCTTTTTAACAATTAGCAAAAGGCAAAAGATAAACAACTATCAACGGCAAACTTTCAAGATCTATCAACAACAAACCGTCCACGAAAAACTGTCAACACCAAACTATCGCAGACTATCAACAATATCAGTAACTAACTACCTACAATCATGAGACATTGATCAACCAAAATTAGCCACAACATAAAAATTGAATCATTGAAAAATCAGCCCTCTTCAAACCAATTCCAACATTAGGTGGTGGTTTGACATATTTTTTTGCATTAATCACCCCGAAATTGGGATGCAGCAGGGACCCATGTTGACGAGCAAATCAGAAAATCTTTCAACTGCTTTGAGGTCAACACCTTGGCTGAAAATCGCCTGAGAACCAGCACATAGCAACGAACCAACACGACTTGTAATGCAAATACTCAATTGGAATACGCAAGATGACCAAGAACCGGAAAAAAAAACATGAAATAGGATTAACTCTCACAATTTGGCTGCCAACTTATTTCATGGCCTCTTACCTTCCGGGTGTGGGTGGATGATTTAGTGATTCTTCTTGACATTTCATAGGCGTTAACAGGTAGATCTTGATGCAATGACTCAACCATTGAGACTTCGAGTCGAACTGAGGTGGGCACGCGAAGCCATGAGCCACGATGGGTGAAAAAATGACCCAATGGCTGGGCGGGTGAGTTGTTATGGTAGAGAAGTTGTGCCCAAAAAGAAGGAACAACAACAGCAGCAGCAACAACAACAAAACAAGTCATGAAAAAAAATATACTGCACCCAAACTGACCATTTTGATGGTGAATTCACAAGTCACATGTTTTTTTTGAAACAAATTGAATCAGAAATGACTGACTAGAATGCATTAAAAAGGATTTTGTTGCCAGATCATCTCGACAAAATTGGGCGTCGAAAACGAAATCTGCAGCTCAAACCGGGGCCCCGGGGCCTTTGGAATGGAGGGTAAATTCTGTGATAAAGACTGCTACTCGTAGTAAAGTTGTATATATATATATGTAGTGTAACATTTTGTATATTTTTTAAATACACATAGATATACATTTTTATATATTTGAATACATCTATTTACGTATTTATATACATACATTGAAATACACACATATATAATCATATATATATAGAACTGAAATGATCACCATGCAGCAACAGTGAGCGAACCAACGTGATATATATATATATATGTATTCATAAGTAATTATACTGTAAATTTATTTACTACATTCCCTCTTGAGATATTGTTTTTAGTAGGGCATGCCCATTACAGATTGGCAAATATTGGTGAATCCCCAGCCCTTTCCTAGAACTAATATAGCTCCTGAAAATCAATGGTTGGAATTTGAAATGTCTTTTTGAAATGGTACCTTTTCAGGGGACATGTTAATTTTCAGGGGCGTACTGTTACTGTAACTCCCAGGAAGTGAGGGACAAGGGAGCCATGTTGATGAGCTCCCTGGGAACTAGCCCGCCTTGCAAGAAACACGGCAAGCGTCATCTTCGCGACTACCTTGGAAAAGGGCAATGTTATTTTCCAGTAGGGTATATTGTATAAAGATGCTTAGTAGGAAAGGTAATATTAATTAGATAATAAGCTACATTCTTCAATTTTCTTTGTAAAGGCCCACGTTTGACACATGAGACGTTTTGATCTAAGAACTGGGAAACCCCCTTGACTTGAGTTTCTGGCCGAATATCGGGTGTTTGCCACCGGAAGTGCAAATTGGTGGCTCAAGTCACAGTTGATGTTTTCTTTTCCGACTATATGCAGTACAAGCTATGCAATTGATTTCGATTTTCATGACATCTATGTGATGCTTTTGAGGAATTACCTTAAGGTAAAACTAGATGGCACAGATACTAAAATGTAGGGTTAGAAGAGGGCCCATATCAACCAATCTGTAGAGACTATGCCGTGTACGTTCCACTGGGGATTATCACAATTGTGACACATTTTTACATGCATCATTCATGTAATGGTTAAGTGGTGGTTTGGGTTTGTGGCTTTGGATTCCTAGGATAACCCCTTCTGAAAGGGATTGTTACTTAGGGGCACCCCAAGAATCCCAAATCACCAACCCGAATCATCAATCAACCATTTGTTGAATCATAACAACACCATTTTAATTTACCGAGTTCCCATTTTCACTGATTTGTCTCTCCAGGCGACCGGCGAGGCTGCACCACAGTTGACACCTAAACTGTCTGGGATCCTGGGGCTTGACATCTTTCAGGTCGCCGGTTTTTTCGAGTGAAGATTTTCAAGCCGGTTTTTTGGGGATGGATTTTAAACCTGGGAGGTGGGATGGATGTCAGGGTGATTGAAAACCATAAATCAACAGGAAACGTTGTGAAATAGAGATTGCAATCAAACATTCGAATCACCACTGAAGGCCTCAAAGAAAACAACACTTAACTCGTGATTTGGAGTTTTAGCACAATCATCAATCATCACTTCATAATAAGACTTGGCCAAAGTAACCAACAACAACGAATCAAAAAACATTGGCAAAGTTTTCCGCGGCACCTTTCAATTCCTGACAAAAAAACGAGGATTTGGGTGCCGGTGAATCCATTGTTTGCCCGGCGGCTCGGTGGATGCAGCAGGTAGATAAGGCAGCGATGAATTTATGAATTCCTTCATAGATTCCATGGCAAAAAAACCGAATGGTCACATGAATGATGAACATCTCCCATAGCATCGGTTGCATGTTTTTTTGTTACAAAAAAAGTTTCACCCAGTTTCATCCTTATACCGTTCTACCTCATAGGCTGAACTCATGGAGTCGGGGCTTGTTGGGGTCTCGAGATCTCCACTGTCAGCTTCCTTTGGCTTGGGGGTCCAAGGCGCCACCCTGGGAAGTGAAGCCAAACTTCACGGCCTGGCATTCTCAATGGCTCAAGGTGGGGATTTTTTCGTCTCGGCCCGTTTTCCACCGGGTTCTCGGTGGGTCATCAACCTGCGTGAGCTCGGGGTTATATATGGAACACCGGTAAGTAGTGACTGGTAGTGACTGGAATGATTAGGATTTTTATGGATGTTTCAAGTGATTTGAGTAGTCTGAGGTGAAAAAGGACGGATGTCAACTGGATGTATTCAGAGATGACAGAAACAACAGGAAACTATCCTGTACAAATACTCAGAAAGTATCTTTCCAAGCGACAAACCAAGAGGTATAATATTTGGGGCCAGGACCAAAACCTGCTGTAAATGGTACATTTTGTAAAGAAACTTTCCTCCAAAATGCCGTGATAATCTATCCCATGCCATCCATGTATGGTATATTTACCTACATTTACCATAAATATCAACCAAATGTTGGTAAATATACCATACATGGTCCTATGGGTATGTTTGCATTGTTTGAAACTACCAGCATTTGGTCGGGTCATCCGGTCATCCGTAGCCCTCAATCATCCCGTTGTGACTTCACCCATTTCACCCATGTGACGAGGCAATGGAAAGCAAGGTTGCTGGAGGTGCGCGAATTGGAATCCTCAATTTAGATGCGTGCTTTGAAAAAATGCATGGCAAATACTCAGGATGACTTACAAAGATCTCCAAAAACAAAACCTCAACTGTGATACTGCGTTAATATGATTCAAGGGTACCCTGACTTTTGATGGTTTGGCATATGATACGTTTACACTTTCCCATATAGGTGAAATATATCTTGAAGGTACCTTCGTAGCCTTGTTTTCCACACACCTTTTGCACTGGAGCTCAAGGGAACAGTTGGGGAGAAATCAGCTGCAGTTGGATCAATATTTTTGGAACAAATCCTCTTGAAGTGATTGTTATAGTTGAAGCTCTAAGCATTCGAAGCACTTTTTCGTTTGTTTACTAAATGATTCAGATGGTATACAGTGATACAGTAAATATTAATCAGTATATGTTGTCATTTCCCCTGGTTTTTCCGCAACGGACCTGGTAGGTGTCACGGAGGTGGGCCGCGGAGTGAGTGGTTTGAAGCCCATATTGGAAACACTCAATGTATGGTACGTATATTTACCTATTTACATTTACCATAACAACTAGCCCAAATGCAGTTCAAATGTACCATACATTGAGTGTCTGGGATGTTGGAAAGTCCTGCGTATTAGTGTATGTATGTTGTTGAATCAGAGGAAGCAGATCTGAACTGAGATCTACTGGTGCAGTACTCATTGTAATCGTGTCAGAGTCAGAGAAACCTTAGAGAAAGGTGGACTAAACATTTGTCGAAATTTTCAAGTAGAAGCTAGTCCTTCTGCCAGGGCTCTATCTTGTTCTGATCAGTTTCATGACTCCTGACAAGCGAAGCCCAAGGTTCCATCATGTTCATGGCCAACTATAGCGTCCTCACACCATATGATAAGCTTTAGTCAGACGGATGAACTATTCACTACTTCATTTAATTCACCTAAATAAATGTACGGCATATCACCACCCTATTGTACAAAATAAACTTGATGATAAACGATGGTCCAGTGAACTCAGTTCTGTCGACCTTTTTCATCCACCACAGCTCGAAACGACCTCCACCTGACCTAAATCACCGGTTGGGATTGGTAGCCTTTTGCAATCTCTTGCAATATATGTGCATGTTCGTATATATGCTGTTGATGGAAGGAATCCGACTGACCACCTGGGATGTAAAAAGCCTTGTAAATAATGGGATATTCACTACCAACCTCAACTGGCGACGTTAGACGGATTTCTGAACCATCAACTTGATCTGTTTAGAGGTCGAGACTGATGGAGAGGCAACCTCCGGACGGATCGGTATTGTGTAGTTGGGCTTTCCATTGATGAAGCCCTCAATTGAGCTGGTTTCTTATCTCTTGATTCGGTATAGATGGTGAAAAGGCAATGTAGAATCTCTGGAATAATGTGGCAACTTGTTTTCCTACTTGCCACCTGTAATTTTGATCCTTCTACAAAGATGTGGATATGAACAACGAACATGTTTTTCCATGAAAAACTGCAATACCAGAAGTCCATCAAATCATCTTACATCTACACAGGAAACAGCCACTACTCCAGCTTGTTCGTGTTACGCTCACGGATCCGGGACCCTCAGGCCATTTGGTGGCTGGCTCAATGCTCTTTATCCAGTGCTTCACAAATCATGGAGGAGTGCATGTGCCCAGAACGGCGCAACGGGAGAAAGTGCGGTAGGTGCTGTAATGGTTATTTGTCTTATTTTAAACCAACCACAAAGGTCCCAAAGGCACCCATGACTGTCTAGTATTTCAACACTCCCATTTTTGCGGATCACATCAAAACATGCAAGAATCTTTTCCGCATGTTTTCTTTCCCCTTACTGCAACCAGCCAGGTTTGTTTGAGGCACGTCACAATTGGCCTTTCTCACATATCTCATCGATTGAGGCAAGGCTATACCTTGCTACACTTGGAGTGTGGGTCCTCGAGTAAAGCCGACAGTTTCGGAGATACAAAGATGAAACAAACTTGTAGTAGCGTGTCTCTGCTTTCAAATGTTTAATTAAAGCTGCCGTGCCTTGTTTCATCAATGATTTTTCCGCAGCTGCTGACAGAAACATAGAACCTTGTGCAAAGAAAGCGCCCTGAATACAACATCTGGACAGAGTGAACTCGCACCCTTTGATCAACAAATTCACTGTTTAAGCTTTGAATAGAAAGTATGTTGCCTCTTTTTGTCCACCAAAGCATACGATGGTTTAGAGTACGTTGTTTGTTGCCATATTTGAGACTCAAATGAGCAAAGTCCAATCAAACGTCAGTCCCAAGGTCCCACATCGTTTCTGGTTGCTGCTGTTGTTCCTGGTGCTTTTGTTTTTGTTGCTTTCGCAATTTCCAGCTCCTAACCCGTGATTTGGTGTCACTTTCGGCACATTCATGACATGATGTCATGCAGCATTTTCACTGAGGCATACTTTTGCGGTCTTTGTAAGGGCCACCCAGGAGGTGATAAAGGATTCCACAGGATTCCGTGTGTTTCACTTCAACTTTGGGAGGGACTTCACCGGGAGTGACGCCGTTTCACCCAACGATGTTTCACGTTTCACGTTTGGGAGTTGAGAGTTGGGTTTCGGGTGCCAAGGATTGTGTCCTTGGCTTTGCATTCCGAAGTGTATGGACTTTCTTGGAACAAACCTCTATCAAAAGGTAAGCATTCGAAAACCTCTGCACTGTTCATCTAGATTATTGGAAGGTGTTCTTTTGAACATTTTGAACTACAAGATCCTAAGGAAGTCATGAATTTATGCTCCAGAAATAAGTCTCAGTCTTCCAGTAAGGTATTAGAATTCCACAGCTTTGCCTGGTCGCCGGAAAAATACCGTGGACATTCTACCGCCCCAGGTGTTGAAAGTGGTGTGGTCGGCCGTCGGCGCCTTGGGTTTTCTGATTGTCATAACCTGAGTCTTTAATTGGGGAAGGAAGAAACGCAGCAGGAGCCTCATCATCCACGTCATGTAGAGGGCATCATGCAGCTGACACATGCTATTATGATCATGCTGTTTGTTGGTAGATCGCTTGGTAGATCGCATCCCAAAAGGGGACATTATTGTAAATCAAATGAAATGTAGATTTGCTGGTTGGATGCCAACATTTTCCTACCAAATTCGCCGATTCTTGGTGTAACGCACTGGTTGGATGCCAACATTTTCCTACCCGCATTGTTATCCCGCAGTTTTAAAAAGGAGTCTTTTTTGACGAAAAGAAACAGTGAAATGATCCAAGTGCAAATCCAAATAATCCAAACGTTACCAAATTATTCCAACTATACACTCTAGGGAACTAACATATCCCACCTTGGGAAAAGGAAAATCATCTTCAAAATTCAACACCTGTTTTTTTCAGGGGATATGTTATAATTTCCCAGGAGGCTACCACAGTTAAAAAAGGACAATGTTTTGAAAAAACCAAACAAACAGCGAAGTCAATGCAAATCCTCCCTTGAGCTCCAGGTAGCTCCTTTGCTACGACGTGCCAGTGCAGGGGGTTCAGCTGCAGGTGGTGATTTCCAAACGGGGGACGAGTTTAGAAAAATGATGATTTACAAGTAAAGGTTTCTGAAAAAATGGGTGGACCTGATACATGATAGCACTAGGTTATTGAATAATCGATATTTTTGATTTACAGTCTTCATTCATGGGTTTCTTGGTTAAACGCAGGCTGTTGTGTTTGGGCTTCGCTTATATGAACATTTTGAACCATGTTTACTCTACATATATATATATATATATCGGTTAGATTTGTTGTGACGGGGTCGAATTGATGCTGTTTGCAGGTATTTTGAGTTTCCAACCTTTCCAACTGGACACATTTGATCAGACATGGAGAACATTTTGGTGATGTGCTGATCACCGGATCCAGTGGAAAATCATGAACTCTTGAGGGTGGGGCGCATCTTCTATATGGCGATCTTTTCTAGTGTGCCACTACACCCCTGGAAAACATGGAATCCAAAAGTTGGTGGTTTGGGTTTGGAATGTTTCTGGTGTTTTTTTTCCAAGGGGGAGCATTTTTCAGGTTCTATTATATGTTTATCTTCTGGGGGTGTAGCTTTGGATAATCCCCATTTTTTTTTTAAAACAATCCCAACTGTCTGACGAGCATGATCGGACAAAGTGGTTTGGTCTCATTGGCAATGTTTTGGTCAGGATCCAATCCACAGTTACAAACTCAGTTGTTGTTGTTGGAGGGGGGCGTTAATTGTGATTGGAGTAAGTTGGATTGAGCGTGAGTGATGTGTGAGAAGTAAGCGGGGCACTTGCATCAAGAATCTTTGGCACCGATGTACATGCACAACACACACACACATAATATAGGTATCATATCGCATCATATCATATCATATCAGAATCATATCAGAATCATACCATATCATATCATATCATATCTGAAAAACACATATTTTGATATACGCTTCCATCTGCATATGGCAATTTGCCCTTAAGAAGGCCACACTGATGGTGACTACACTCTGGTAAACTAACATAGCAATGGAAAATGGACCCTTTGAAGATGTATTTCCCATTGAACATGGTGATTTTCCATTGCTATGTTAGTTTACCAGAGGGTAACATATCCTCCTCCTAGCCACCGGCACTTTTTTGGGTCAACTGCTGAGGCCTGGGGAGATTTCGCTCTACGATCATTGGATCAGAGGTACCGGGTCACGACTTGGGGGGAGAAATTCGGCAGCTGCTACGGTTGATGGTTCAGAAATCCGGCGATCACCAGTTGATGTGGTATTTTTTTTCATTAGGATTTCTTGTTCTCAACAGTAGTTTTAGTAGTTTCAAGGTTTTTGGAGCTTTCAGAGTCAGTTGTGTTCTTTGAGAGGTTTTTGAAAATAAACAGTTGGTAATTACTTATCTTCGGAACATCTCCTATATATCTCAGCACCAATGCTGATGCTTTAGTGATCGATATTATGTTTGGGGTACCTATCCCACGCTATTGTGAAGAAGTTAAGTCATTCTTCTGGCTCCCAGCAACCATACCATCATCCGTTCGCATCCATTTTTGATGAATTTTTGAAATCATTCTCTGGGGACTTGAGGACGCTAGCAAGAAGATGGAATGGACTGTTTCATGAGCCTAAATGGATGACCAGGAAGCATCTTAGAGGCGTATCTTTGGAATTCTTTGTGAACTCATCTCGGGAGAACCCCCGAAAGAACCTGCAAAAAACCCAATGAGAACAATAAACGGATTTGGCAAAGTGACAGTCACCGCACCTCGAATTCATGTGTTCTTTTTAAATCTTTTTGAACCAAAATTCATCAGATGGAAGCTTTATGCAAATCTAGGTGAACATACGAAGGGCTTGGCAAAAACAGAATTCGAAATGGCCATTTCCCTATCCCTAAAGGGAGCTTTTCGTAGGGGTTGTGGCCCCTATCCTTGGCCCATCAGATGGTGAGGTTGGCACTGTTCCCCTGTGGCGCCCAACTTATTTGGTCTTGAACAGGTGGGATTGGGCCGAGATTGATTCAATAGCTGTTTCTGGTTCCCTTAACACCTACTAGGGGAACCAGAAACAACCATTGAGATATTTTTTTTGGAGGCTAATTTTGGATGGCGAGCATTTTAGGTGCCTAGAAACATAGATTTTGCAGTGAGAAAATCCAAGGGAAACTTTTAGTTACCTGCACCTGCTGGGCTGGGCCCCAAGGCCCTTGCATTGTCTTAGAAAAAATAAATATTCACCCAATTTCGTATGATGGTACGATGAGTATTATTATGTGATCTGTTTTTTTTGACTTGTTTTCTTCTGTTTTCTGTAAAATTGCACCCAGAAGCTTCATACGTATGAAAAGCTATCACTCAATGAAAGATGGTGGGTCCAAAAAAACACATGATGAAAGATGGTGCTTCACAATCCATCCCCCAAATCCCACCATTTTTGTTGGATCAAATCTCTCAAGTGCACATAGATGGGTTAAGGGATTACCCAACCATTTCCCATATGAAGCTGGGTGGTGGTTTCAAATATTTTTTATTTTTACCCCTATTTGGGGAAGATTCCCATTTTGACTAATATTTTTCAAATGGCTTGAAACCACCAACTAGGAAGGGTACAAGTTGTAACCCTATAACCCTGTCATTGTTGCAGCTCAAATTTCACGATGCCTTGAGGCGCCAAAGGCTGAAAAATTGCGGAGAGTAGAGGTGTGGCATTGGAAACTGCATGCACCTCATACAGTCGAGTTTTTTACACGGGGAAACTGGGAAATTCTATAGAACGAAAACTGCGTGAAAGCCCAGGGGGGGACGGGACAGGTATGTTGGAAAACCGTTTGACTTTATACAGTTTCAGAGAATCTATTTTTGCAAAACGAATCGGGAAAATTCATGTGCAAATTTTTCAGGGTTTCTATTTCGAAAAACCTATGAGAAAACCTCTTCGAAATTCCCCAGCTGAAAAGTACCATAATTCTTTGGTCAACTTTTCATGAGCTGCCAGGCCACCTTTGCGGATGTTTGCGAGTTTTTGGAGGCGAACCACTTGCCACTGGCAGCGACTCGGTCTTTCGAACATAGATCTGTAAATAGCTGGCTATCATTAAATGGTGTGATCGCCCACTTGAATTGTTGAGAAAATATTAGACAATTATTTTACATAAGACATAAGTGACATAAGTCTTAAATTGGAAGCATGCATCCAACCTTACTCTCAGTGAATCTGTGACTTACTCACAATGTTTTTTCTAAACAAACATCATCGAATAATCGTCGGCGATTTTTGCTTGATGGTGTGGGCTGCCCAAGCCACAAACTTTGAATGTGGGCAAAACTGTTCATCTTGGTTTTGCTTCCATGATTGCTGTGCAACCCTTACAGCTTAACACTAACATTGGACACTTGGTCTTACCCTCCAGGGAACTAACATATTTCCTTTTCAAAGCACTTTTGAAGATGTTCCTTTTTCCAAGATGGTATACGTTGGTTCCCTGGAGGGTAAGATTTTGTTGGTGAATTAGGTTATTTGAAGCTCCAATTTCTGCATCAGAGGATGAGGCTAACATGGTTAAGAAAATGATTCGCACAGAGCTTCCTGAAATATCCTTACCCTACCTGAAACTAACATAGCACCGAAACTAACAGCGAGTTTACCCCTGAAAATGGATGGTTGGAAGACGATCGTTTCCTTTTGGGATCGCCTATTTTTCAGGGGCTCCTTGTCATGCCTTGTCATGCCTCCCACCTTCCAATGTCTGGACTTAGGCGGGCTCTGATGTGTGTTCGGGAGAGGCTCGGGGGCTGTTGTGTAACGAGATCCTGTAGAAAAAGTATGAAAAAGTATGAACAAGTCATAGCCTTACCATACCAGACAACAACAACTCTATCTATAGCTGGTTTCTGGTTCCCTTCATAGGTGGTAGGTGATATATAATCACCCAATTGGAAGTATATACCACTTATATACCACTTATATACCACTTATATATTGCCTTCTGGGGGGATGATAAGATATGCTACCTGGCACCTATTAAGGGAACCAGGAAACTCCATTGACTCTAGGAATCCTGTGTTTGTTTGTATGTGCTCAGTCATTTCGTTCAGTGTTGCGAGCAATTTGAGGTTGGAGAAGCGAATTAGGATAAATTAGGCAATGCCCCATTTGATTGATCTATATCTTGGGAGCTGAGTCACTGGGCGTACCCCAAATTCTCCTCAAAAAGTGTGCATTTGAGAAGCTCAGATGTCATGGAATGTCTGGATGATTTGGGCATCGGCTGAAGATGTCCCAAGGTCTTTAATTACTGTTTCCCTTTGGAGGTCGTGAAACCATCAAGTTTGCATCATCATATTATGGTGACAACTAACAAAACGATAACAGCAAAAATATGCATATAGTTGCACATACATAACTTTTCATATATGTCACACATTCAAAAACTGGCCGCCAAAGAGTCCGAGTCCTTTTCAAAACGGTTTCACGACCGGTTCGCTGAAGGAATCCATGACCTTCTTCTTGCAAACATCCCGTTTTCTATCCTCCATTGAGACCCCGCCTGTCAATCATGGGATATTGATCATATGAACTGGTGCTCCCCGGATTTCGTTACCAGTTTTTTTTGCCCAAACGACAAAACCACCCAGAATCAGTTGCCCATGGTCAGTTTCACTTGAGGTATCGGCAAAAGTGTCCTCTTGGCGCAGCTGGGAGCTACAGGCAATACGTCGTAAATTGCTGTTAGTCTTGATGGATGTGTGATGGGATGATTGCAAACTTACGTAAAAATCAATGGATGTGTTTGAAGTCAAAACAGGTCAAATTGTCAAAGCAAGCAGTGCAAAGATGAGTGATTCATGTTCATTCTACTTAGTGAAGATATCAGCTTGTTCAAGGCTTCTTATTATCCATTTTGGCAACTGCATTACTGATGTATTCGGAATTGTCATGCCTAGACTAGACACCCTGGCAAAATGTATTTTAAACAAAATCATGAAAAAGACATGAAGACATGCCTGGATCTAGGTTAAGGATCAATCAAGCAGAAATTGTTGATTCATTTCCCATCCCTATTGGGTTTTTCCATGGTGGCTGACCCCTATCTCCACCTCACCGGACCTCACGAAAGGTTGTGATCCTGCGTCGGCCCTGAAATTAGTGGGAAGTAAAGGTCAATAGGGATCTCCAGTTTGAAAAAAAAAATATATATATATATATACATAATGTATCTGTATAAAATCCTGGTGACTCTTACTGGGAAGGGGGTGGTTTCCCGGATAAATTTTCAGATATCAACATGGATTTTAGTGCACCTCAGGATCAGCTGGAAGAGCCTGGCAAAGCCTATATGTTGGAGTCAGGGCAGCCCGAACAAAAAGCCACCCAGGGGGCCTCGAACTGCGCAGATGCGTTATGAATTGCTTGGGAGTATGGTGACAAGATGTGAGTTGTGAATCAATACATATTGCACAAGATCGAATGTTTTTTCCTTCATTATATAATGATTTAATATGATTTAATCTTTGGATTTGCCAAGGGTGGCATGGAGAAGTTTGCAACAATGATTCATCCTTCAAAATTGAAGATGTAATTTCAGATTTGAGATGTTGGTGCACCTACTAAAATGAGGCCCGTGGAAGAAGGTACCCCCATCGATGATATACTCCGCCCCGGTGTAGTATTTTCAACTTGTACCTGGGAGGTAGTGAATTTATCACATCTGAAATTTATGTAGCATCTCGTTTTGATTTATCCATCTTGTTTTTTTCGGTACCAACCGGTGACGGTGACAGGTGTCGGCAATGTGGGGATTATTTGGTGAAGGTATAACATCCCCCTGAAAACCAACATGACTAGCTGCAACATCACCATTAAATTCTTTGGTTCGATACATCTTCAAATGGTTTGGTGATGTTCCAGCCTGTCATGTTACTGAACTCCGGTGTGTTTTCCTATGAGTTCCCTATGAGTCAATCACACGCCACTTCGTAGGTCAACGGGCCGAGGAAGATGCCTTGCAGATCTAGGTTCGGGAGATTTTTTCCCGGGGAGAGTCGCAGTAGCTGCAGTTGCTGATGCTTATAATTTGATAGATAGCATATCATATTTTAGATGCAACGATTATTTCAAGTTCGCACTTTCCAGATCTTACATGTAATTAGTCTAATTAGTTGTTTTTTTTTTCAACTTTATCTTTTTTAAACATGCATGATGCTCAGTGTGCCTTAAAAGACAGAGTCATCAATCTGAATGTGGTCCCAAATGCGGGCCACCTTATCACCATCCGAGATGTTGATGTCAGCCAGGTTTTTGCGAATGCTTCCCGCCATACCGCGGAAGGTATTGTGAGAACACACAGCCTGGAAAGAAGGTCAGGGAAGAAACGCCGAATTTCAAAAACGGAGCGAATTGAAAGCATGTCATTCAGAGTGTAATTACGATTAATTACGTGGTTTGTGGATGGGTATGAATCTGATTCCCCAAACAGGTTTACCTGTGGGGTTCTATCTTAGACAAAAATAGACTGGACACGCTGGTGGGCGCGCTGTGCTGTGTTGGGCGCGGATTTGGCTTTCTGTGTATGGTCTACATTGTACATGTCTTCTGTATCTCAGATCTGTATCATGGGGCTTGAGCAAAACAAAGCCTGGCACTGGCTTTTCAGAATGCTTTTCATGGATTGAGCGTCGCAAAAAGAGCCAAAAAGCAAGGTTGTTGTGAGTGTTCTTTGATTTAATTGATTTACTTGCACTGTTTGGGGTCTATGCTGGTATCATTTTTCCTTTTTAAGATTTAAGAGTGAAACTGGGTCCGTTTTGTTTTCACCTTCTTTGAGAAGTTCGCGGTCATTTTCCTTTCGGGTTTTCATCTTCTTTGTTTTCCAATGGGTACTGCTGGCAGGATGAACAGAGACAGTATAAAGCTGTCTTGCACTATCTTGTGGGCACGGATGCTTGGTTGGATGGTTGGATGGATGATGGAACTTGGGAGCTTCCAGAAAATGAAATCCTGTCTGTATGACTTCGCCGAACCCAAAGGCTTTGGCAAGGGGACAGTAACATATGTACTCGTAGCATACATATACCTAGCGTAATTTGACATTTTACCAAATCAAGATGTGTTGAAAGTTCATGCCCAGGTTTATTTGACAAGCCATGAATTCAGGATCCTATCACCAACCAACCAGGATGTCATGGAGTGTTGAAGGTTACCCAAACAAAGGTCTGATACTGCATCATATGGATTATTCCGACCTTAGAGGGTTCCTGACTCAACAACCAGAAAAGCGAGAAAGGATAGATAGAGTTTTGTCTATTTTCCATTTTCCCGATCGAACTTCAACACAGATACTTAAAATCGCCGTATTTGAAAGGAGACGCATTTTCCTATGTTGAATTTCGGGTGCACTCAGATTTTCCCATGGGATTTTCCGAAACCAGGCGACCGCGAGAAATTGCTGAGTGACTTTGAGAGAACATTGCCCATTCTTTGGCAGAGGTGTGGTGAAAGGAATGTTCATCAATGTTTGAACAAAATGATCCCTAGACTCTAGACATCCGAATGCCTCCTCAGAAGGTGTTTAGGGTATGTTTTTTTGGGTCCAAATACCTTCTCAGGAGGTCTTTGGATGTCTAGGGGATGGAAAGTATTGAGCAAACTCCCATGAATTTCACCAACGGCCTGATGGTTTCACCAACGACCTGTTTAATGGATGTTCCTGGTAGTTCTTAGTAAGTTTGGATCAAGAAACCCTTTGGCCAACAATTTCAGCCTAGATGAATTTCTGAATCAGTGCAGTTTACGATGGAAGCTATGGCCTAATTGACATGAAGTGGGTCATCATAGTTCTATTTGTGCTGGAATCTCTATAAGGAGCACGATCCAAATGGGGAGAAGCTTAAAAAGATGTTTGAGTCCATGGTAAGCTCACTGGAAAGATGAAGAATGATGGGTTTCTGCATGCTTTTTGCTCTGTTTGGACGGTGTTTGGTATTTGGTCCACAAATTTGGGGTCAATTTGTCAATTTGTGGCCAGCGGCTCTGGCTCCAAATGCGTGAGGTTTAATGAAAGAGAGGATTACCCAGTGGTTGTTTTCCACGATGGCTTGTCCAAAGCCAGCCCAGTTCTTAGATCTTCTCAATCGCAGAAGGGTGTTTTTCAGCAACTTCTTCTTGGTATGTTTGGTGATGTTTTTGCATTTAGTTTCCACCGATGCGGAAGGACTACATTTTGAACCGATCATATATAGGCTGTGGTGATAGGATCGATGGCGAAATGCATCTCCCAAAAGGTGCCGATTTGCCATGACAAACTAAGACTGATGGGAGTTGGAAAGCTATGTACTTTCCGGGTGGTATAAATTTTCAGTACCTGCACATTTTAGTGAATGCATGAACTCCCCATGTTTTACGTACTAAGCTTTGAAGCATTCCTCTTCACTAAGTTATGGCACTTAGACCATCATCGACCAGTCACCTACCTACATCTAGATACTTGTAAATGCTATACAATACATACATTTGTCTAATTCATATCTTAGGGGTAAGCCTTATTAACCTTCGTTTTCCACTATTGTAGTGTTTTGGCAGGATCCAAAAATCATATCCCCTACCATTTTACGTATCCTTCACCCCACCACCCACCCAAGCAACCCCTCCTTGAACCTAAGGTCGACAACGAATCCTGGAGGCGAAATCCAATTGAGGAAAAATTGATTCACCTTTAGCATCAACATGTAGAACGTTATCAAGATGATCCCAGATGCGCTTTTTTTAAAAAAAAGCAACCCTTCCATGATCTTGATCTTTCTGTACAACATCTAATTTTTAGCTTGATTGGAAGACATGGAAAACGATTCGAATACCCATTGAGTTGGTTGGACAAGGTTTTAACGGTGAAGCATGGTGGCCTGACTGCGCATGAGTTGATGCCAGGGCAAAGAAATGGCGTGACTTCCGAAAAGGTAGCATTGGAAACGAATTGGGACTAATCCCATACATATTTTAGGAAGGTATCGGTATCTAGATAAAATTACATAGATATAGGATGATATAGGCATATATAGGTTGGATCTGCCCCCCATGCAGTAAAAGTCACGAAGGCAGGTTTATAGGGATTTTGTAAAATTGTAATCCTGGTTGTGACTGTTACTGGTTGGGGGTCAATAGGCATGAAAACAATTTTACATATCTTCTATACTACAACCAGGTGATGTTTTTTCCATCCAAGTGCCGGTTAACCGCTGGCGGGCTGGGGTGCACAGGCGTCTCCAAATCGGATTTGGTTTCTTGGAAAGCAGTTGAATGGATCAAGTGGCTTTCTGAGGGTGCTGTTTAACGTCACTCCACAATTGCCTGCAAAGACCCCTTTCCATCGATGACATTCACTTCTATAGTTTCTTCTTTTATTGGAGCAATTTTCAATTAAACGAGAGATTGAATTTGGATCGAAATTAAGTCGAAATTATTGGGAAAATCCATTGTAGGAATATCAGAATATCATATCTGATTTATTAAACTGTAGAATGCGAGCCGTGCGGAATTCTTGATGTTTCACAGCTTCTGGGAACCTATGCGGGTGCCAATGGAAATTGCATACAAAGATGTAAAAAGAGGGTCATCCATTCAGGCGTATTGGACAAATCTGCAGAGGGACATGTTTACTACAGGTTTGCATACGTGGTGGACTACAAGTCTGTCCCTGCCTATTTGGCGGCGCGGCAGTGGCGGCTTTTTGTGGGGTGGACTGGTGGACTTGAAATACCTTGGCGTCCTGGTTTGTGAACATAGAACTGAAACTATGTTTCGTGTAGCAAGTGGACATGCTTGCATACAAACTCCCAGATTTCCTTTGGATGGTAAATTTTTGTTTTTTCAGAGGATACTGTGGCCCCAGCCTGCTGATATTCGTTGTTCGTTGTCCTGGTGGTCGAGGGACCATTTAAATCGAGAGTCTTTGAATGATGCATTACCGACGCATACCACGTTTCCTTTGTAGCGCCGAGAGGGGGCATTTCAGGGACAAAGAGAAAATGTGTGGCAGTGTGTTTGGGATGGATGAAATGACAAAAATGCTGAATGCTTGAGTAGGTGCTCTTCGAGTCAATGTGCTGTTTCCATGAACAGCTGCACTGTAGAATTGTCTCAGTGGCTGGATGTATGCCGTGGTATTACCTCCAAACTACTTACGGACAGTATGTAGTTGTATCTTCCAACGGGTCCCGGGATTGTATATAATTATAATATTTCATAGCCATCCTGGAGTGGATTCTACTGGTTAATCCACCCAGTGCAGGTTTTGTTTGCTCTATGTCTTTTGGGGTAGGTTTGCCCGGTTGATTAATTAATCCCTTTACCGGCATCATATTGCACCAATCTTTTGGTTTGGGTGAAGGGTCAGCAGCGCCCTTTTTTCCCAAACAATATTGCCTTAGTACCAGTAGTAATCATCGGATTTGAGAAATGTACGGCCCAAAATACGAGTAATATATATCACAGAAAGTGAATTGATTATACAAAAGAAACACCTTTATGTTTTCCTTTGGGCATGAAATCAATTTCTGAATTTATTTCCCTAAGAATTTTCCAAGATACGAAGATACCCCAGACCCCCAAGCAACAGTTTATGAAGGAATTGCTTTCATGGGAGTTTGGGGTTTTCCTAGGGTATGCTCCAGGGGAGATGTTCGTTTCTCATGACCTTTGCCAGGAACGGATGGAGCTCCAATTGGGCGGTTATGGGGTGGGCTATCGTGGAATGTGTCGCTTCAGGTGCCGATGGAACAAATTCGGGAGGGGGGATGGATTTGAGTGTCAAATGTTCGTTTCAGGATATTTTTGCAACTATTAAGCTTGAGGAATTTTGTGCATTGCTGTACTCATGTACTCATCGAATAGTTGATTCTTTTAAGATCTGACATTTGGCAATCTTCCCTATATAATATGATATGTATTCCAGGATAGTTTTTTAAGTTATATACATACAGTTTCTATATAATATGATATAAGATATCAAATTCTTGAACCTCAATTAAAACAGGACTTTAGATGTTTTAGTTTGACGTCAGGTGAAAACATAAATCTTACCGGGGCCCTTAACGCAGGGTATTTCCGCCCTGGTGAACACCGGAGGACAATCAAAGAGACCACTGGGAGCATGGCCTGACTTTGGCCTGACAAATCAGACCCCCATCCAATGGAATAGCCGCATGCACCGAGGCACCTCAGTGCTCAATGCCATCAATTGAATGTCCAATACGATAAAATCCAAAGGAAAAACCGTTAGAAACCAGTGACCTGATGCCTTACTCTTGATGATTGTTTTTTATATATACATAGCTTGGTTACAATATTTTTATATGAAAAAAATATGAAACAAGTTGCCAGGTCCGGACCCATCTTCATGCAACCAGTGATGCAGGCCTTTGATTACGTATCAATCTCAGCATGGGGGTTGTGATTTTTTTCTCCCTTTCTTGGGGATCCCCAAAAAGTTCCTTATTTCTCTTGAGGGGATGAAAAAAATCCAAGGGCCGTAAGTCGTAAGCAAGGTTAATTTTGGTTGGATGTGTGTTATTCTATGTCTATGTTTTTCAAGGTCAAAACAATGTGAAATATGCTGAAACAGTCATACAGTCGTGGTTTTCCGGTAGAAATGGTAGAAGTCGATCTTCAGCAGATAAACTTCTGCAAATATGGAAGTGAGCTATGATGCTGACATGTTGTAGCTTCAACCGAGCTTTCCAGGACCTCACACGATGTTAGCAGGACACATTTCCCAAATTAAATTAAATGAATGTGGATCATGAAAAGATGAAAGTGTAGAATGATATATTCTTTTAAGATGATTGATATGTATTTAGTGCATTTAGAATAATGATATTTGTTTTTATGATACATACGGTTGATGGAAGAAATCCTGCCCCACCTTAGATGTACAAAACCCAGTAAATAATGGGGACTTCAACTACCAACCTCAACTGGTTTTCTCGCCAGATTTCTGGTGCCATCAACAGTATGTTTTAAATGGATGCTTGGTTAAACAGCCACTTTTCCATGTGAAGATTTGGATGTTTCCAAAAATAGTGGTGCCCCCAAATCATCCATTGAATAATAGGGTCTTCCGTTATAAATCATCCATTTTGGGGGTTTTCCCTCTATTTTTGGAACCCCCCATTTGGAATCATCCAACTGAAACAACCATTTTTTTTAAATGGATGTTGCATACGACCCGATGTTAGGCGTGGACCTTAGACACGGACGGTTATTTCCCAGCGGATCTCGGTCCCACGGATCCCTTGGAACGGTGGGGGGTCCCACGTCAGCGGGACGTATCCTGGTGGGTTGGGATACTTGCTTGGAGAATGGGTAATATATCCTGCAATCCTATTTCATACAAGGCCATGGAGTTGTGAAGGGATGGGTTTTTCGAGTGGATTTCGTTTACTTAAAAGGTTTTCATCTGATTGATTGAAGTAGGCATTGAGCTGCTAGAGTTTTCGGCATTTTTGAGTCACTTGCAACTTGGAAGTCTTTCATTGGAAACAGTGACATTTTGGGACACTAATATTCGCAAGGGAGGATGTGTTTCCTACTCCTGGGAAACTAAATTTGGAGGCCTAACATGCCCAGAATCACTGGGTAGACTTGATATGTTTTTCTGATTGGACTCCGGTTTCCTCATCCCAGATCCACCCCTTCAAGGCTTATTTTCCATGATCAACCATTGACAAAGCTTTTCGTGCACAGAAAAAACACACCCGAAACACTTGACATGGTAGAGGTAGCACGGTAGCAAGTTGCATGTTTTTTTTGGTGCTTCATGGTGTAGAATGGGTATTGTCAGATTAGGATAATTTTTGATTCACCTCAATGAACTCCCAAATAAATTCACCGAGCGTAAGATCGATCATGTTGCCAAAGGATGTGGCGCGAAGATCGTGTGGAGCCCTCCTGCTTACCGGCTTAGTGGGTATGGAACGCACCTGGCTCATAGCTATTGCCAAGTTGTTTTTTAAACGAATAACACCCCCGAAAACTAACATGTTCCCTGAAAAGGGACTATTTTAGTAGGGAATACATCTTCCAACCATTGATTTTCAGGGGCTATGTTAGTTTCAGGGAGGGTAAACCTTATGGAAGTGAGATGTAGTACACATTGGATGTTGCTATTTTGAATTTTAAGTGATGCAAATGTCAGAGAATCAGGGAGAGATGAGTGAAGATGGATGAATTGCTAGATGTATGTCACTGTCGCTAACAAACCGCACGTGATCCCTGTATGGTATATTTACCTGCATTACCACAAAAACCACCCAAATGTAGGGAAATATACCATTCCCATGGATCCTCTGAGAACAAGAATCCAGCAAATATGATGAACTATTGTTCACTTTCTGACGTATGGCGCATCATGAGCTTGGGCAGTTTGTCACTTCCATTCCGGAACCAAAAAAAACACCTGGTGAATCAACCGGAACCAATGCAGTTGACGGGCAGTAAATGGTGAACCTATGGAATCTTCTTGATGTTTGCCAGACCTATGGTTATTCCCACGTGTCACGCGATCAAGCGTCAGCTGTTGGGGAATCTCAGGTTTGTATGGAAGGTGGATTACTTGCAGTTTTAAAGAACGGTTTCATTTGAACAATATAAGTTGCTTTCAAAAGGTTAAAATGCTCACATTTGAACTCACTCGATTTAGTCAAGATAATATTACATAAGGAATACTTTGCAAGCGTTTTCCTTCAACCATCAAGTAGCATTACATATTCAACCAGGTGCTTCTACTTGAATCTTTGCTGAGCTGATCAAAGTCAGTGGCATTGAACCGTTTCTTTATTCCGCGGAAATAAAAGCAGTATGTATGCATTTTTACAATAGGTGCAGAATCAAACGATATATTAGATTCAGATCGATATGCCAAAGCCAGTCCAGAATGTAACTTGTATCGTTTAGCACTTTTGCAGCCCTTGGTCCTTAGTAACATGCCAATACACTGCTCCAATCGAAAGAGAGCATGGAACGGAAGGCAACAAGGGGTAAGGTAGTAAGGGCCTATTAGAGTTGTTGCTTCGCCTCAAGTTTTGAATTTTGTGTTTCAATTGTTTGAGGAAGATGATGAAACGGGGTTTGACTGCAAAAGAAACCATTTGGCGGCAAATGGTCACTCTTGAATTGTGGACAACCCGCGGCTGGCTCAGTGAATTCAAAGCTTGGAAGTTGAATGAAACTCATCCATGAAGTGTCCAGTAGGGTTTTCTTATTAACCTCCAATTTGGGATTCGTAAATGGCAGGGTAAGTGTCCAAGACGTATGACATTTATATTAACAACATTAAAGATTCATCATTTACTGTATACTACTGCACACCTTTGGTGGAAGGCGTGTGAAGGGGTAAGGAACAGTAGCAACAGTCAGGCTTTGAAAGTGTAGCTTTGGCCTAACCAAGTCCAAGTCGTTGGAGGAAACGTCTGTAAAATGCATCAGCAAATATACGTAATATACGTGTGGGCAATCCCCAAAATATAATTATTATATTAGTGGTTTCATTTTTTATTTATTTTCATCCCCATTTGGGGACAATTCCCAATTTGACGAGCATACTTTTTAGATGGGTGGTTCAACCACCAACCAGATATATCCAGATATAGAATAAAACATCAAGTGAACATACTGGAATTTACATACATTCAGAATCTGATGAGGAATGTCTAGTTTATCCCATTTCACCTATATATCTTCCTTAGCCCTGCCCTTGATCCGACCACAAGCAGTATCAACATCTTGCCCTGTTTTTTGTTTTTTTTTTTCAGAAAAGGGAGCTGAAAACCATCACTTGCACAACTTGAACAGAAGCCACCATTCCAACCAACCAAAAGAGACCATAAAGCAAGGGAACGCAAATTTCTTTCTTTGAAAGTGTCACTTTCAGCGCCTATGTCCTTACTAACCCATGCTTTTCTAAACAATAGTCCTATGAATACATTCTTTTAAACAAAATCCCTAGTAGTTTTATCAAAACATCACCCTAGTTAAGCGCCATGGTTGCCATGTCGCGCCTGAGTTCACTTGGCCTTTTGAGTGTCCAATGGGTCACAGCTCAAAACCCGCCACAGCATTCCTTGGTACCTCGATTTCCTACGGGAAGAAAAACCATGGGAACAAATTTTTGGGGAAGTGCTGCAGCGTCCTTCAGAATTCCTTAGACTTCGTAAGGATTTTTGAACATACTTCCGAAAATCGTTGTTTTGTAATTATATGAACACAGCACTATTAGGATCGTTGCGTTTTCTTTGATTTTTTTGAAGCGTAACATTTCTGAATTGAAGCGATCAATCATATTCACCAAGCATTGTGATTGGCGAAACATTGCCATGGGCTCGAAATTGGTCATTTTTAAGCGGGTATCTGCGGTTGGGTAGAACTGATCCAAACAACTTCAAGTGATCCTCCTACCTTTCCTGATTAAGCTTCAATTCATTCGCCTTAAACAAATATCAAGTACTACAATTATTGTAGAATATTGATATATGTATATCTGTAATATCATATATGATATTTCTTATCTTTGATTATATCATATAGATAAATAGATATATAGTATGTATATATATATATATCATATCAAAAACTTGTGATGTTTCCCTTGGAGTTTAATTGAGTCGGGTTGGGTGGCTCTGCCAACTTCGCTCCTTCCAAGGCGGAGCTCTTGGATTCGCCGATGAACTCTGTGGGGTCCACGGCGGCAGAGGCACCAACACCATCACCTTTTGCTGAGGTGGGGGGCGGGTTGGCGGGTTGGGGGCGGTTGGGGTTGAGGATGGGGAGGGAGTCGTCGGTTTTTTAGGCATACACTTTTCTTAAAGGGGGGTACAAGTAGGAACCTTACCAGGAAGGAAGGATGTGTGAATGTATGATTTGATTAAATTGATGGAGTTCCCGTTCCCCCTTTTTTTTCGAGATTTTTATTTAGTTTCTGAGTTTATGAGATTTTTGTTGGCGGAGAGTTTGTTGCAGCTAGAACACCCGCAACTGTATCGATGTTGTGGATTGTATGGTCAGTTTGGGTAGTTTTTCTCGAAGCACGTCGCAGCATAGGAACCCAAGAATAGAGATTGGAGCAGATGATCTGACCAAAAACCAGTCTCCAGTTCCAATTTCTAGATCTGAGAACGTTCGAGAAAGGGAGCCCGGGATGAGGCAATCTTTGGGTGAGGTTCATTCTGCTTCAAGGGACGCGTTACTAACGGTGTCATGTTTTTCAAATCAACCTCTGGATATCGATGAAACTTACCGACTGCCCAGTCCCAGGCTTCTTTGTTTTTAGGCCATCACATCTGTTTAAACATGTTTTATGTTTTTTTGCCAGTTCCGGAAGCAGCTACAAGGCAATCCTTCGACAAATTCCAGTGTTTTATTGCCACCTGAAGTCGCGAAGGAGTCCCGACTTTTAGTCATGGTTTCTGCTCCAACTGAGCATCCTCTATATGAACTATGTAGCAATTCTTGATATACGGTTATTTTTCCTATGTTTTTCCTTATGATTTGTAAATAATGCTTTTAACAATCACCTGCACCCCCCGAAAATTAACATGAAACCCCACAACTTATGGTTTGTACATGTTCTTTCCTTTTCCCAGGAGGCATTTTCAGGTTCCACGTCAGTTTTCGGGGGTGTAGCATTGTTGAGAACTTCAGATCCAACCAAGGACGTAAACACTGCAGAGGAAGTCATGCCTGAGACAAGCAGTGACGCAACTAGGATGCAACCGTGGGTCCAATGATGTCCAATGGAAACCAGTGTGTTTGACACCCTTGGTTGGTTCTATATGTGTATATTTGTATTTGCATATTTATGTACATAATATTCATACAAGGTTTCGGCTCAGAGTCTAGGTAGTTTCCCTTAGTGGTCACTAGATTTCTCGCCAACCTTAGTGGGTTTTTCCTTCTACCCACGGGCCCTCTTCCTGTTGTCACGGTTGGGGTGCCTTTTCGGATCTTTGGGGCCCGCTGCAGTTAACTCTGCCGTCGCCTTCATCGACCTCCATATCTACAACATTTCATTTCGTTTGGTGCCCGCTGCAGTTAAATCTGCCGTCGCATTCATTCGGGTGATTTTTGGCACCTTTTACGTTCAAGGCCCGCTGCAGTTGAATCTGCCGTCGCCGACTGCGTATTGTGGTTATTTACAATTTTGATTTCACGCGTGGGGCCCGCTGCAGTTGAATCTGCCGTTGCCTTCACGAACGTATTTCTTGGTGTCCCAGCACCACAACAACCTGGGTATCCTGAATCTCAGGATTGCACTTGGTGATTTTTGGTCTTACACCTCTCTGGATTGATTTTTCTCCGGACTTTGTGGCCAACTACCACCTCGCATGCTTTCCTTGGTTTTTATCTACTTGGTGCTCCATCTGCTACGTCTTCACCATTCAGGCATCAGTGCGCAGAAGGTTGAGACGTGCCAGGGCGGTTGCCCGCTACAAGTGGTGGCTCTACAGGACGGGGAGAATCGAACAGCGACTTCACGTGCCTGTGCTCAATTGGATCCTGCGAACATTGAGTGGACATCACAGCAAGGACATCAAGCACCTATCTACTGTGCAACGCAATGGCATACACAGAATCGCAGCCGTGGCGTTGCGGGCCCTGCAAAAGGCTCGTCAAGGCCAAACAACAGTTTTGTCCAAACTGTGGCTCATGGTGGGAAGACGTCCACGATCAATCCTACCAGTCTACTGCACAAAGACAGGCAGCGGATCACAGCTGGACATGGAACGCATGGCAAGACAGTTCCCAGAGACGGCCCAAGACTCCTACCAGGAGACAGTCCAGGAGCTCATCAACCAGGCGCAAGGGAAAAGGATCAGAGAAGGGCAAAGAGAAAGGGAAGGAGAAGGGCAAGGAGAAAGGGAAGGACAAGGGAACCGAAGCGATCTCACCCTTCGCCAACACTCTGATGTCGCCACTGCCTGCCCCGACGCCATTCCCCACCTTGCAGAACTCAGCGATGTCTTCTATGATGGAAGCGTCGAGTGGTGGATCCCAATCCCAGCCTGGTGCAGAACTTATTGCGGCCATCAAGAAGGCCTTTCCGGACTCCTCGTCGCTCCCTGTCGAGATCAAGGAAGCGCTGGACAAAACGGAGGTTGCTGTCACCAAAGACCTCCATCGGGCGACATCAGCCCTCTGCAGGGCCCAGAAATCGCTCAGAGAACTGGAAGAGGCCAAAGAGAAGCACAGAACACAATGGCTGACGCATCTGAAAGATGCCCTGCAATCTTGGCAGCAACAGATGCAGTCGTACGAGGATCAACAACAATCCTTCAAGGATGCCATTGCCAAGGCGAAGACGGACTTGGACCAGTCACATCGGTCCATCCAAGTTCTGAATGCAAAGGCAGCCGGGAAGCAACCCCCACAGCCTGCTGTGAGAGAACCGGAAGAGCTGGGTCCACCGCAAGGGGAAGAAGATCCAGAAGAAAAGAACCTCAGGAAGCAGGTTCACCAAGCGCTGGCTCAATGTGCCCTGAAGGTCAGCGAGAAATTGAACATCACAGACAGTCCTGGCTCTTTTGTGGTTCGGCTCGCTTTTGACTGTCGTGAACTTGGTTCCATTTTTGGAACAGGGAAGAATATACTTATGACCCATCTCGACGACCTTCAGATCTCGGATGAGCCAAAACAATACGTGGGGACTGTCACAAACCTCTTTGACATCCAGCAGGCAGACAGGCTGCTGATCTATGTTGACGGCTCATCTGATCCGAAGCACAGACATCATCACCCAGAATTTGCAGCACTTTGGACATACCGATGCCTGGTCCTTTGTTGTGTTGGGAGAACGATATGACGCTGGGCAACTCTCCTTCTTTGGATGGACATCGCAAAAGATTTGCTATGACCAAACAGCTGGCTTCTACAGTGGACCAGGAGTGACCCGCTTAGGAGCAGATATAGCTGAAAGAGAGGCATTGATTTGGGCGGCTTTATGGAGGCTCCAGTTGGACTCCTCTATACCGACTACCTTCTGCTATGATTGTGTATCTGCCGGTCGATTTGCCTCCGGTCAACAAGGAGCCCAAGAGGTCACCGCACAACATGCCATCCTGCGTGGACTACATCAAGCCCTGCACAGTGCTGTTGGTGACCGATTCCTTTCTTATCACCATGTCAAAGGACATAGCGCCTGCGTATGGAATGATCTTGCAGATGCGGCGGCGAAACTATGTCTACGACAAGTTAGATTCCACCGGCGACAAGATTTTGACCTTCGCAAATGGACTCCTATTATCCCGCACCTTTGGCTCCTCTTTGGACCCGGCAATGGCCTTCCCTCGTTACACCCTGATGGCGTTGTAGTACCACCTCCTGACCTTCCCAGCTCCAAAGGCTCAGCACTGGCTCCCTTTCCAGTCACGACCATGACTCAGACACAAGGACTACCATGTCAACTTACAATTGGCTTGGCTTCTCACACTTGGAGGTGGAGACACAGGATTTGTAGGCAAGACCCATTACCTGCAGGATCAATTCGCCACCTACGGGTTTGTCATGGTAGGGATCCAGGAAGCGCGCACCAAAGAAGGGCTTATTGTTGGCAAAGGGCCCTACTACAGACTCTGCTCCGGGCATCAGGGTGGCCACCACGGAGTTGAACTCTGGATATCAAAAACACAACCTGTCGGCTTTATTGGATCAAGACCGGTACTCATCAATCGATCAGATGTCACGGTCTTATGGAAAGACTCGAGACGCCTGCTGGTGCACATTGAGACGGAAGTTACTGCATTCTATGTTGTGGTTCTGCATTGCCCACAAAGTGGTCAAGGCGTCGACACCCGTGAGTCATGGTGGCTTGAAACCACTGAACTCTTATCTCTTCATACAGATCCGATAAAGCTTTTTATTTTGGGCGACTTCAACGCCACCAGTGGACCCAGTGACGGAGTGGTTGTATTTGAGGCTGACGATGTGACCTCACCTAATACGGATTGCTTTCGAGCCTCTTTAGAAGCACTACAACTCTGCCTTCCAGCCACGGCCTTGGCACATGAAGGGCCCTTCCACACATGGGTGTCCCCGGACGGTACGATAGAAAAGCGTATTGACTTCATTGCGATACCTCAGAGTCTTTGTCATTGCGTTACTGCCTCGGCCACCCTTGAAGATGTTGACCTTGGCAATGGAACACACGATCACAGTGCGGTAGGTCTTTACATTCAGCACTCTCTACATACCCGGCCAGTACTTCGAAGGCGGAAGAGACCGCGAATTGATCGGGCTGCCATCAAGCACATTGATCGGAACATTATTAGCAGTGCCATTGCTTCTACCAGTGCCCCGAACTGGCAACAGGATATTGAGACAGATGTAGCACAGTTCAATGCCACTGCGGTACAGCTCCTTACCACTCACTGCAAACCTTCAGCACCTGATGCCAAGAAGCCTTTCTTTGATGAAGCGCTTTGGAATCTGAGAACTGAAAAGAATAGCAGTAGAAGGGCTTTGAAGAGAGTTTGCAAGGCCTACAGATCAGAAGTCCTTCGAACCTATTTCAATGCCTGGACCATAAGTCATGGATCGGCGATTCTCCATGAATCTCAGCCATCCAACTGTGCTTCTGAGCATTGGAACTACCGCATCACGCTACAGTGCGATGCCCTCCTCGCAGCTGGTCAGTTTTACAACAAGAACTTTCATACCAAGAAGAGTCTTCGCATTGCCAAGAAGATGCACGTTCAACACTATGTTGACCAACTGCATCCAGGAGCGAGTGCAACTGACATCCTCGCTGGCCTCAGACCCTGCATTGGAACGTCGAACATGCGCAAACGAAAAGGCACAAGCCTACCCCAGGTGTTTGATGCACAAGGACGACCATGCAGAACGCAGGAAGAAACAGTCAACAGGTGGTCGGCATTCTTCTGTGATATGGAAGGTGGCACCAAGATGGACCTGGCCAAACAGAGACAGCTTTGGATCGAGGGACTTGCCAAAGAGCTACCAACGGAACTGGATGTCCCTCTGGAAGAACTTCCCACACTACTGGAGCTGGAACAGTCCCTACGTAGGGTCAAAGATGGGAAGGCCACAGGCTATGATGACATTCCCTCAGAGTTCTGTCACCATCATCCAGGCCCGGTGGCCAAAGGAATCTTCCTTCAGGTCTGGAAACTATTCCTGCACGGACAGGAGCAAAGCCATTCGTCGGACTTTACGTCAGAAGCAGATGACCATCTACACTGGCTATATGCAAAACCAGCAATTAGGTGGAAGACCCAAGATTTCAGTGTCAATGGCATGCCACATTTGCAGAGCCTACCAACGGTGGCAGCGTGATTGTGGCCGCAACTTCGGCTTCTTGTTCCTTGATCTTACAGAAGCTTTTTACCGTGTTCTCAGACCCCTGGCATTGGGTGGACAGTGGAACGACGAGACGATCGCCAAGATGGCCCAACGCCTACGGTTACCAGACGATGTTCTTGCAGACCTGCATGTGAAGCTCCAAGAGCCCCATTCGCTTGAACTTGCTGGGGCTCCTTCTCATCACCAAAGATACATCAGGTCTCTACACCAAGATACATTCTTCTATGTGGACGGTCAGACCGACATCTGCAGGACTGAATTGCCCTGGGGATAGTTTTGCGGATATCATTTTCGGGTATCTGTGGGCGCGTTTGCTACGTCAACTACAAGATGATCTACAACAAGTTGGCCTCTTGGAAGTTGTATCACAGCCTACGGTTCTTGGATTGAATGGACAGCACTCCTCTACGGAATTACCGCTCCTTGGTCCCACATGGTGCGACGATTTGGCTGTAGTTGGGGCGGCTGATTCACCCAATGCCATTGTCAACAAGATGGGCACCATTGCCAGCTATCTGCTTGACCATTGCGAAGTTATGGCTATGACGCCGAACCTGAAACGTGGCAAAACTGAGATTCTCTTTGGATTTGCCGGCAAGAATTCCAGGTCAGCCAAGCGTATTTACTTTCTCCATGATAACGGTGGATGGCTCCCGGTGGTCTGTTCGCATCGTACTGTGCATCTCCATATTACTGGTGAGTATCAGCACTTGGGTGGACTTCTACATCATGGAGGAGACCAAAGAAAGGAGATGAAACGTCGCTTGGCTATGGCACATGTCAGCTTCGGGGAACACAGGAAGCTACTCTTTCAGAATAGAGACTTCTCTGTGGAACGCAGATTCCAGTTGTTCCGGACACTGGTCCTCTCGAAACTGGTTTATGGTACAGAGTCGTGGATCCTTCGCACCGACAAAAGTCGCTTCGGGTTACACTGTGCCATTATACGACTTTATCGACGACTGTTACGTGTTGCACCTGACGCTCATCTGACGGATGATGACATTTGCTCACAGCTTGGAGCAGTGAGTCCAACGGTTTTGCTGCGTGTTCAGCGTCTGCGATATCTAGGACCCGTCTACAAGACAGCTGGCGCGGATATTTGGGCAGTTTTCTTACATGACAAGGTCTGGGTTGAGCTCATCAAAGCTGATTTGCGTTGGATGCATCTGCAACTTCATCACAGCTCCGCCCTCAAAGACCCTGACCTTCACTTTGAGGAGTGGGAGCATATCCTTCGACAGTATCCAGGCTTCTGGATGCGGCTTGTCAATCGGGCTGGTGAACACTCCGTACTGCAGACCCGCAGAAAGAATGCCATCGAGCACTCCCTCCGAGACATGGCAACAGCCCTTCGCCTCGAGGACTTTGTTGAGGTTATGTCCAGAGAAATGTTCGCAGGGAGAAGGCGTCCGGGTGACGTCGAATTCTACATGCGGCAGCGACCGCCGGTTGACGGTGTGATCTTGCACATTGTGTCGTTGGATGTTGTCGTTGATGACAAATGGGGCAACCTCCTACGCCCAGAAGTATGTACCTTCTGGTTGACTGGCATTCGCCAGGGTTTTGTCGTTGGACTCATCAGTGGTCCTCCGTGTGAGACGTGGTCGAGGGCCCGTGGACGAACACTCATTGGTCCTGAGCAACCTTCTGGATGTGCAGAAGCACGACGTGGCCCACGCATTCTCCGAGATGCAGAGCATCTTTGGGGATTTGATTGTGTGGGATTGGAGGAATGCATGCAGCTCATTTCTGGCAACTCCCTTCTCCTCTTCACTTTGGAAGCACTCATTGCCCTTCTCCTTTCGGGTGGCAGTGTGCTTGTGGAGCACCCTGCTTGCCCTGAGCCAGCTGATCTGGCCAGCATTTGGAGATTGGCTGTGACCCAGTTCCTGGCTGCCCAGGCAGAGGTCAACCTTGTTCCGAAGCCGACCACGCTTCTGGCACTTCGTGTGCCAGATCTGCAGGTTCACTTGGATGAGTGCCAGCTTCGAAAGACCATGCCGTCAGGCACTTCCATCGGCATTGACGAGAAGGGTGAATTTAAAACAGCGATACTCAAAGAGTATCCACCCGCACTGTGCTGTGCGCTTGGCACGGCACTCTGCGAAGCAGTCTACAGGCATCGCTTGGATCCTGAGACTGATGCACCGCCATCCGCATTTTGTACAGTAGCTGCCCGCATGGAACTTCGCGATTACGGTGCGACCATGGGGCGAGATTTTTGTGGATGAGTGCTTGAATTCACTTTGCATAGGCCGCAGCGGATTACGCTTCTCTGAGCCTTGAGGAAAAACAAAATATTCATACATGTATTCATACATGTATATATATATAGATACAAGTGTACCCCAACTCGTCCCGGTAGAGATTTTGTATGAAATCTAAGCGTGAATGTGGTTTTATGTTCAGCTTGAGTTGTGTTTTATTTGAAGATATTGTTGCAGCATGAGTGATTGAGTGGGGCGCCATTTGCATTTGATGTAATCAGGCATGTCAGGTAGGTACATATAAGTAGTCAGAAAGTCGCATGTGTTTTTTCTCCCACGCCCAGCCTCATATGACAAAATTCTATACATCTATTCAAGGGTGGTGGCTTCAAATATGATTTTATTTTCACCCCTACCTGGAGGAAATGGTTCAATTTGACGAGCAGAGCATATTCATCAGATGGGTGGTTCAACCACCAACCACCAACCAGCATTTCAAGGTATATATACAAACTGAAAAATTGCCATATGTCAGGTACATCCAAAAATTTTTCAGAGAAAACTTCGTTTTTTTGGTTTTTTTCCTCAGTTTCAAGGTTCAAAGTGCCACCCCTGAACTCTGCCAGGAGCGTCGCGGGTTTGGGCCCGGTGTGTCACCGTTTTTTTTTGGGAAACGCTACGGAGATAAATTGGAAAGGTACCATGATCCAATGATCTTCAAAATTCGATGTTATTGCGAAATATGTGTTGTTTTTTCTTGTAGACTTTAGTGTTGCCGAATTGGACCATGAACTTTTAGGATCCATACCATTTGTTTTGCGAGAAAATTTTGGATGATCCCTGGACAAAGGTGCAGGAAACATATAATTACAATTCCTTAGCCATAGAGCTCAGATTAGATTAGAGGCAACCCCTCCCTGAGCCTTTGGCCAAACAGCGAAAGGTAGATGTTTCTTTATGGATTCCAGCAGGCAAGTTCAAAAGGATTCAGATTGCAGCTCCCCAAACATGACCCACAAAAGCAAAATACTGCGGTCCCTCAAAAGCCAAAGAACTAGTATGAATTGATATATATATATATACATATATATATATATATTGATATTATAGATAGCAGTAGCATGATAAGTCATAAAGAATGTAGAGTCTTTAAATTTGATGTCCTTTGCTAATCAAAAATCTCTTTCCCTTTTCCAAAAGGCATTCACGAAAAAAAATTTCCATGTGAGGAGCTGGAGCGTTTTCACCAGGAGGTCTTTGAGAGTTCACCATTTCTACGATATGTCAAGCACTTTGACCGATGGTTGAAAGAAAGCTCATACCAGGTGCGCCAGATGCCATGATAGCTAATAGCAATCGCCATGATTGCCTCCATACCTGGAAATAGGTCAGAGTTGGAGGTGTGCAAGATGGAAGATGATCAAAACACTCCCTTTTTAAGGAAAGATCGATGGAGATGAAACACCTTGACTTGTTTTTTTGGGGTGTGGAGGTTGGGTAGGAAGGGTTATCATGACCCAAGATTTGAGAAAAAAGGGGAGCTGAATGCCACAGGTCAGTATTGCCTTTGGAGCGTTGCTATGTGGTGGCCTATGTTCATGGAATGGACCTAAGTTTCTTGGATTTTTCCAACAAATTCCACAGTGTTTTAATTTGAATACGTCGCCAACTTCAATCTGAATCATTTCACTGGTAGATTTTTGGACAATTTTTGGAGATTCCAAACTTTTGTTTTCCATCCCTCGAACATCCAGTGTACTCCCATGATGAAGTCAATCAACAGGTAGTTCGTTTGGGGATGCACCCAGAAGAGTCAACCGTTTGGTTAAGTTTGTGAAGCTTTTGTTTTCAGCGATGTCATAGTGTCATAGGCACACATGTAGTACCAACAAGTCCCCAAACATACACTCCCTGAAACTAACACAGCCCCTGAAAATACCCCTTCCCAAATGAAAGTAGTCTCCCAAACATCCATTTTGAGGTGCTATGTCAGCTTTAGGGAGTGTATCTAAACACACACATGTCACAGAATCAGAGCCACTTGTGGACATGAAGAGATCACAGCCCGCTTCAGGCTATGGGAAGTGATTGTCATCAGCTGCTTTTCTCTGGCTGCTGCGTGGCTGGTGCGTTTCGAGGTGGGGTGGAGATGGCGGACATATGTGGGTTGAGTGATACCTAAAGACAAACAGCGTCCCCCCAACATGTGCAACTTGGTGACCTCCGGGTTTGACACCAAGATAAAGGTCTTCATGGTGAAGTGAGTTGTTTTTCTCAGGAGAACATGGTAACCTTCACCTATGGTACCATATTTGAGCTTCCAACAAAACCTTTTGGGGCAACCTTGACACCTGAATCAGGCAGAGCAGAGACAACTGGCACCCAATGTGTTGGCAGAGATCTTGCTCATGCTGGCAGCAGGCGAACAGTTGAGAGAATGTTTGTTAACGGCATGGTCCGGCATGGTTGTATGCAACCAATCTTCGAAAAGGTCGGAAGATGTCAGGAGGCAAGAATTTGAACGAATTTGATACATTGAAACGTTCATACCCCTTGCTGCAGAGAGTCGCCGATAAAATCTTGCAACTCAGACACCCAACTCACTCGGACCAATTGACAGTGACCAAACCCCTGACCGAAACCCCATCTGCATTGATGGCAGCAAAGTACTTTAATGAAAGCTAAGAAGTTAATGATTTCCAGAATGCTGGAAGATGTTTTTAGTTAGGGAAGTTTTTTCCCTTGAACTTCACTTTTTTTTTTGAAGCTCTTAAAACCAAAAATCCTCACAGGTTGCACCGTGGCCTTAGCGGTACAAAGTGGCTTTGAAGGATCGCAGGCGGGGCTACTTTCCTTCTGAGAAAATGGAGGTGCTGCATGCTGCCATTGATTCTCGTGTTTCTTTTTCACCATTTTGGTTTCTCTAAGATCAGACAGAACGGTGGAAAACGCTGGAAAGGTGTTGATTGGATCATTGTTGGGGTTTTTAGCTGCCGCACCTTGGTCGAAGGTTCTGTGGTGGTGGTGGGTCGTAGGGTGCCAATTGAAGATACCCCCCTACATGGTGGTGGAAGTTTCCATTGCAGGTTGTTAGACTACGGGAGGGCACTTGATCTTCCGAACTCCTGGGAATGACTAGAGATAGTACGCATGCGAAATCTGGTTGCCAAAAACACAGGTTCAATGTCTCTTTCAAGCCAAATACAGCATCTTCACCAGCAGATTTTCAGTTTCATAGTTGAAAAATATCATTGTCACTGTATCAGCCTCATCCAGCTTCTGAGCAACATCGGTGGTCCACATGATGATGACTTCGAGAACCTTCTAAGTTTTAGTGGCTTTGTCCTTTTTGGGATGTCGTCCTTCATCCCTGGAACTGTTGGTTTCCCACTTTCACATGCTTTCACCAATGTTGAGGTAAGCCACCACCACCACCACAACCACCACCACCACCAACAACAACAACAACAACAACAACAACAACAACAACAACAGCAGCAACAACAGCAACAACAACGACAACGACAACGATAATTACGACGGCAACGACAACGACAACGACAACGACGACAACAGCAACGACAACAACAACAACAACAACAACAACGACGACGAACAAGAAAAACAAACAAACAAACGAACGAGAAAAACAACCAACCAAACAAACAACCAAGGAAACAAAGAAACAAAGAAACAAACCAAACCAAACCAAACCAAACCAAGCCAAACCAGCCAAACCAAACCAAACCAAACCAAACCAAAACAAAACAAAACGAAACGAAACAAACAAACACACAAACAAACAAACAAAAAAACAAACAAACAAACAAACAAACAAGCAAACAAGCAAACAAACAAACAAACAAACAAACAACAACAACAACAAAACAGACAAACAAACCAACAAACAAACAAACAAACAAACAAACAAACAAACAGACGGACGGACGGACGGACGGACGGACGGACGGACGGACGGACACACATACAGACGGACGGACAGACAGGCAAACAACCACTGCTGTTTTGTGGGTCCGAGGTCTATTGCGGCTTGGCCAACTGGGCCCAATCAGCTGATGGTGCTTTACACGGCTTAGCCTTGACCTGGTCCCATGGTTTTTGGAAACCTTCGATGATGAGCACTCTCCTAGGTCCTAGGTGGTGGTTTCAAACATTTTTTAGTTTCAGCCCGAAAATTGGGAAATTATCCAAATTGACGAGTATATTTTTCGAATGAGTTGAATCCACCAACTAGCATTTTTCCCCCTGATACCAGGCGCATAGCTGCTTTTTTCTCCATGGTTTTACAAGGGAGGATGTAGAGTACGGAGGTATGCCTTGACCCATGCTCACCATATTTTGCCGCCCACCAGATATTCATTAGAACAACCTCTTTGTAGCGGAAGGCACCTGTTTTTGAAAAAGAATTTGGCTTTATGATCACATATATATAATATATATAATATAATATATTTAATATATAATGTATTATATATAATTAATAATATATAATATATAACTTATTTTTTTAAATATATAATATCTAATATATGATATATCATATTTCATATATAATATAACATATTTTATTTGATATAATATATTTAATACAAAATATATTATATTTAATTGACAATATATAATATTTCATTCATAATATATAATATATCATATTTCATATTTAATATAGTATATATAACTCAATCACTATCACTACAGATGGGTTGTGTTTTTTTGTTGTGTGTGATCCATTGGTGAACCCCCCCAAAACACTGAGGTATTTGTCCTGTAGTGCCTTTGGAATTTGGATTTTCACCTCGTGGCGCCAGCCATTGTTGGCAACCTTAGCCCCGCTGACGGGGAGCCACTTTTCAGTCTTTCAGAAATGGGGGAGATGGTTGGGGTGGGGGATGAATCAACATCCATATGGGAGCACATGTGCATCATTTTGCAGTTGAAAATGATGTTCAGGAACACAATAATTGAAGGTATGTTCGCAACGTTCAATCAAAACATGTGCTCTGATTTGGCCCAGTCAGTCTTAGAGGATGGCAAGAATGTGGGTAGTTCATTCGATAGTCGATAGGTGGGAAGCAAATCATGTAATTTTGAAGGTTCCGAAAGGAACAGAGCGGGTGTGCTGGAAATTAATGGAAATTCAAGAATGACAGACTTTGACGTGCCTCTAAACAGATAGGTGTTGGTTTCCCATTGAGTAACTTGCATGTTCCTTTGGCCGGTCTCTTTTATAAGTAGTAGAAGCAAATGAAGGTTTTCAAAGATCCCCTACTAAAGATCTAAAGACTGCGGGCCAACCCAATATGTATATGTAGACATTCGTTCTGAGTTTATGTCAGAGGCAGGTGCTCTTTGTCTACCCATCACTGTGGAGGCATGACAAAACATGGCAGATGACATAACTGTACAAACTGAAAGCTATTGTTGACTTTTCCAGAGCCTTGTTTTGATTTGGACAGCTTTTTGAAACAAATTACATGAAAGCAAACGGAACAGCCTGAACTGCCTTCTGAATGATTCTCATGAAAGTCTGAGCGGGGTAATGACATATGGATGATGATGGATGAAGCATAAATGAAGAAGCTGAGTGGATGGAAAAATTGATAAATAGAAAGTTAATTAATCATGCCAGAGACATTGCGTTTTTTCCTCTAACTGGATTTGCGGGGACACAACCCATATGCCCCCATAGTCAATGGGCAGTTGGGCTCAGGTTTCTTGGTCATCAGTGGCTTGGGATTCCTTTTGAGTCGCGGTCTGGACCTTTCAATGCTGCCAAGACAGGATGTGACTTGCTTCAACTTTTGAGCAAAACTTTCTCAAAGAAATTAGATACGAAATCCCTGTAAACTTGTCCATAGCAATGGCACAATGGATTCTTTGAAGATGTTTTTCCTATTGAACATGGGCATTTTCCATATCATATACATGTTATAGAGTTTGCCAGGGTGTACAGGAAAAAAAAGAAAAAGTTGGCTTCTTTCTAGCAGCTCTAGCATGTAGAAACCCAGCCAATTGTCATATTTTTTTCTGTACCCATTGATTTCTCTCCCCAGGATTTCCTGCGATTTGAAACAAGTATGTTTTGGGGATGTTTTTGGTGCAATTTTGCGGGGATTTCTTGATGTTCGCTCCAAGGAGTCGTTTTCAGCTGGTGCGATGGTCTTGTTGGGACCTTTAGGCCATTTTGGGGTGTGGATTTGGTGCCCCCCGAAAACTGCTGAAATGCCAGGCATTTCAAAAATAAATGTTATTGAAGATGATTGTTATCTTTTTTTGGGGGGGTGCAAGGATGGTCATGTCTTCAAGACTCCATTCACAGCTGTTGGATTTTCTAGGACAGGTTCCATTGGAGGGAATGGCTCTTTGTATTAGCTTACTTAGCAGATGAGGTATACATTGCCTAATGAACAGTTCCATCAGGAAGGATTATAGTACAGTTTCCCAATGCGTCCCAAGTATTGGTGAAGTCTAAACTTCTTCGAGTATTGTTGGAAAAAATGCCCTGGGACCTGTGGCTTATTATTATAGAACTTTCCTTCAAAATCAATGCATACTGTTGATGGAAAGAATCCTTCACCAGTTGATACGTAGTTCACCCCATTATTTACCAGGTTTTGTACATCCCAGGTAGTTTTCTCGCCGGATTTCTGAATCAACAGTATGTCACCAGGTCACTTCCCAGTTTTTCTCGTTTGGATTGGTGGGGTGAACTCAATCAACTCAAGCGGCTGGGTGCATTCAGCCGTCGTGAGGCTTGCATGCACTGCCATGGCACGGTGCATGTGCGCTCTCGGCGGCGTCACTGTGTCTTGGATGAGATTCGGCCACGTATCAAGCTTGGATTCGCCCATGCTTTGAGGCTTTGAGGTACAGTTTTCAGGCTTGGACTGATTGATGAACCATTCCAGGAGTGAAGATGTTTTCTGACATTTGTTATTTATATATATATTGGTTAAACATACCTTGGATTCTCATTGAATTCACGGTGCAGTATCATCTCATTGTCTTGAGTCCTCTGACATGTGCCGGTTCAGTTTTTGCGCACACCTTGCGGTAGCAATTTAGCAATGAAACCACAACAGGAAAAGACGCACAACACTAATTCTGAATAAACAAGCTACATCTCCCAACTTGTTGATAGTCTGTGCTCTAGATATATGAGATAATAGTTATATGTGATAATATATTTATATATATATATATATATACATATATTTAAAATCTATCATCTATGCAACATGTCCCCCAAAAAAAACACATTAAATGTTTAAACCATTCACTAAAAACCAACCTTCGGTTTGTTGATGCCACCGGGCTGCCAACACCCAGGCATACCTGCCGACGGCAAGGCTTAGCTGTGATGGTCTTGGTTGGTTATGTGCTTTTGGTGGCCTTGGGTGGTTTAGTGGCAGGTTTGGAATGTAAAAATGGCGCCTTGGAGATGATGGATGAGGTTGATGAGGTTGGGGTTGGGTTGTTTGAGCAATTTTTAGACAAAATGGCCACTGGTTGTTTAGGGTTTCTTAAGGGATGAAAGACTGCCCAGTCAATATGCGGATTATGAATAAACCATGGCATGCTGGTTGGTGGCAACTCAAGATATGTTTTTTTAAATTTCACCCCGGTCGTTGGGGAAGATTTCCAATTTGACGAGCATATTTTTCAAATGGTTGAAACTTGAAACCACCACCTACTTAAAATAGCATGTAAAAAACAATGTAAATCATATATCATATATCATAGATTTTTTTGTTGAGATGAGTAGGGTGAGATATGATTGGTAGAATTTCATGGGACAACTATACGTACAATTAAGATTCCTTAATTGAAGTATCCATTCATATATGAGCCTATTTACATAGTTACCGGGGGTTTTGATGTTCATGTGTAATGTGGAGCCAAGCCTCGAAACTGGGGAGATCAGAAGATTCCAATCTAAGCACTGAAATCAAGGATTACCCAATGGAAACCAATGGTTGCATGTATTGCATTGCCATTTGAAGGGTTGAAAAGTTGACTTGTACTACGGCTATGAAATGTTTGAGTGTGTGGCATGTAATTGGATTGATTTTCACTTTGGGGTGTCATATTCCATTTGTGATTGTTGGGAACAAATCTGGGAGTCAAAAATGGCTTGGCACATCTTTATGTTTAATACAGTAGACACATGTAGACACCTACGGACTAGGCGGTGGCGTTGAACATTTCATATTCACCCCGACTTGCTAAGATGATCTGATTTGATGAGCTACTACTGTAACTAAAGTACACCCCCCCAGAACTAAAGGAAGAAGATTTGAATGAAGTGTTGGTAAGGGAAACGGGGTGCGGGGGTTATCATACCCCCCACGTACAAAAAGAATCAACTGGAAGTGATATCGTTCCAACTGAATCAGCTGCACCAATGATGGGCCGAGACTTGAAGGTCCTTAGGACAAAAGCATTGTTTTTTTTGTTGGATTGTAGCAGTAAATGAGTTGGATCCTTCTCTGTATTTTTTCTGTGAATCCGAAAGAGCTACCGATTTTTGGACCATTGATAAGGATCATTAATACTTCCTGCACATATTTTGGACTTGCATCTTTCCCAGATGATTCCAATCCAGGAAAGCGTTCAGATGGAACAAACTGCCCGAAAGCATTGGTTGCAGAGCAGCAATTTCTACCAAGCTGGTGAATTTCCGTGGTCTGAAAAATTGTTTCTCCCTGAAAGATCCTCAAAGTTGGCAGTAATACTGTTGATGGACAAAATCCTGCACCACCAAGGACGATGACTATCCCATTATTTATAGGGTTTTAACCATCCCAGGTGGTGCAGGATTTCTTCCATCAACAGTATGAAGCCTTTCTAGAGAATTTCCTCTGAACACATTTTGACCTTTTGAGGTTCCATGTTAAAATCAGAGTGTCACCGCGGCGTGTTTTTTTTGGCAAATGACGAGTCCAATAATCTCATTACAACCATCAATTCCTAATCAGTGGCCTTGTCAGGTGCCTGTGTTGTTTGAACCGCAAATATAATAACTAGGTGGTGGTTTCAAATGTTTTTTAATTTTCATCCCTACTTGGGGAAATGATCCAGTTTCACTGATATTTTTCAGATGGGGTGAAACCACCAACTAGATAAGAACACATTCTTCTGCTGACCAACCCTTGGGAACAAATTTGCTGATTTGAAAAGTTAAGGTGTTTGAATTACTTTGATGTGGACAGCTGACCTCACAAGTAGTGTTTTTTCACAAGTATTTTCGGGTAAACAAATCCAATATTCCGCTTGATTTAACCTAGTGACTTTTTTCTACACAGATTGGAATCAAGACAAGATGACTAACCCTCCCACAGTTCACTGAGTCACAAATTATTTGTTCATCTTTAGGCTGATTTCAGGAATTGCCAAGGGGCATAGCCACCAAGCTCGATATCTTGTTCAGAAGCATCAGACTGAAATCCTTCGAGATCTTCAAAAACTGTACTTCCCGAGTCACCAAAAAACGGTCATGCCATGAATTGGGAAGATTGATTTCTTGAGTGTCACATGTCACTTTCCTTTGATTCCAGCTCACTTGGAGATTGGAAATATAAATATGGAATGAGATAATTGAAAAAGTTGTGTGTCATCCCCCCCGGTGCGAAATGTTTGTTTTGCGTGTATGTGTTTTCTAGGTTTCTTCCAGCAACAGATCTTGGAATAAACTTCACATCTTTTGCGAACTTTGCTCCGCAACATCCTTCACCCAAAACCCGATCCATATCATGATGGCTGAGGCTGTTGTAGGCCAGTGGCAGTGGCAATTGTTGCTTGGGACTAACTTATGTGTAGCCTTTTCCATGTCCCATTCTTGTCACCTGTCCCCTTTTGTTGTTTTGGTTGTTTGTTTTGTCTACATTTTAGGAAGATACCCTACTGAAACTGGATCCGATTGTCTGGGCGCGTCCATCTGTACTCGCACCTCTTGATGTCAAACCTTCAGGCACGCATGCTGACGTACATGGGCACACTAATGTATCTGATAACAGGTAGTTACAATGTCTTTGTTTCACACATATCTAGTCTATATATATACATAAATATTTTTTCAAGATATTTACAACATTTGTTTATATTATATATATATATATATATTAAATTTATTCAAAACATCCCAATGCATACATATCCATCACAACCATATACAGTAGAACTTATCCCTTGAATCATCGAGGTTGGGTTGTTCTGTTTGGGCAATGCTGGCGGCATTTTGCGGCCATCGTCAGTTATCTGCACTGAAACTTGCTACGATGGCGCCCTTAGGAGTATAGATGGGTTGCTATACCTTCTGAGGATTCCATTCCTTGCAAGGGAGCCTCCCAGGAAATGCAGGCAATATCAGGCAATCATGCACATGCTAAGATTGAAATCAGCTACCAGAAAAAATGTGTAAAAACACCATCATCGGGGTTCTTCGGGGCACATGACTGAAACAAATTGAGGCGTTTGAGATTGAAGAGTGCGTTCCTGGCAAGCCCAACAGCTGCCTTTCTATCTATTGTATGGCTCTGGACATGTATGAGCATACCTTTCCGTTCTGGTGTAGTTGCAAAAGACAACGAATCATAGTTTAGCTTTGTTATAACGATCCTGATATTTCATGATGTTTCCAACCATTGTCAGACATATTGATTGCAAGATCTTATGGTCCTTTCAGCTTCTCCTCAAAGTAAGATAGTGAAGATAATTGTTGATAAAGCCTGGTCCAGCAGGATTAATGGTGGATCTGGATTGTACAATAACAGGAGATGGTCAACAAAGTGGCCAGTCACCAGTGGTGGCCATCCACACTCGGATCTCAATGCCCAGGAAACATGGGCCAAGAAGATCTGTTGGATATGTGTGGCTTGTTTGGCAAATTGAGTTTTTTTCATCGTCAAAGGGCCTGTTCCAGTGTTGTACTGCTAGCGTCGTCGATGTTGTGGTTGTTGTCGTCGGCCTTTTGCAAATCCAGGTCTTACCCACAACCATGCCTCCCCGTTCCTCCCGCACGAGCATTGAAATTTCAAGTTAGCTGGTGATCCCCTACGAGAAATGTAGAGTAGTGATCGTGGTGGTTGCTGGGAGGGGGGGCATCGCAATGTAATTTACACCATGCCGTTCCGAATGTGACATACTATGACACCGGGCCGGGTTCAATATGTCACTCTGTTCATTTCATTTTTCATACATTCTACATAGCGGCATAGCGTTTTGGTTCTTTTTTGGGTAATCCAACCTGTATTCTGTGAGAAGAACGGTCATATCCGGTCATCAACAAGGCCCGTTGAAGAAGCGATGGAATCACAGGTGGTTTCCGGGGGGTCGTGTTGCTGATGTCCTTTTGGGGGGTCCCAAAAATAGGGAAAACCCCAAAAATGGATGGTGAAAATAATGGAAAACCATATTTTTCAATGGATGATTTGGGGGGAAACCCCCCTATTTCTGGAAACACCCAAATATTTGTGATTTCAATACTTTCACCACTGTTAATTGAAAAGAAATTGGGGCACAAAAGGGTAAAGAGGGACAGCTCTGATGGTGCTGGTTGTACAATCTTTTATACATCCCAGGTGGTGCATGGATTTCTTCCATCAGGACTGGAGCTGCACCATCCAGAAAAGATCACAGAAACAGATGGAGGTGTCTCAGAACAATGAGGTACACTCAAGAAATTTCTTTAAGGAGTCATGTTTGTAACTTCTAATGCTTTGACAATGGACTAAAATGTACCAAATGATTTTTCAGCCCGACAGGCCCCCCGAGTGATAGTTTCAAGAGAACTCGGAAGTCTACCCGGGGATCCTTTCGAGCATTCACAAAATCCAAACGACGTGAAGTATGCCAGATCGGCCAGGTACAATGGTACATTTGCCACATTTTGCCACCGAAAACAAACCACTGTTGTAGTAACTGCCATTTCCATCCATTTCCTGGTTTCATTTCTTTGACCCACTAGCTTTTATATGCTTTTTTAAAGTATGTACATATAAAGTACCATTTTTTATTGGTCACATTGCGAGTCGGTGGCTGGTCGGCTCATGGTTTCCCAGGCATGATTCAATCACCAAACAGTTGGGAGTTCAGCAACTCAGTTTTCTTCCCCCTTCCCCTCTTTCCGAAACCCGAAAAAATGTAGGACATAATGCACCCCTCAAATCTTTGCACTTTTAGAAGTTTGCAAATCACGTCAGAACTGGAAAAAAGAAGTTCCATATTTTTTATTGCTGTACATTTTTTTGGTCTTATTCAATTTTTATTCCATGTTTACACTCCCTGAAACTAAGATAGCCGCTGAAAATGGACGGTTGGAAGACGATCGTTTCCTTTTGGGGTTTTAGCCTATTTTTTTAAGGGGCGTTTGCTGTTAGTTTCAGGGAGGGTATTCATGATTTCTTCATTTTGAGCTTCATTTTTTGATTCCATACTGTTGATGGAAGGAATCCTGCACCACTTGAAATGTACAAAACCTTGTACATAATGTGATAAACTACCTATCAACTGGTGCAGGGATTTCTTCCATCGAAAGGATGTCACAATGTCATTTCCTTGGGAAACTCTTCGTTTTTCTGGTGCCGAAACCCTTGGGTTTTCCCGGAGGGTACGGCAGCCGTACCGGGGGATCACCTGAGACTCCAGGTGCCACCTCACCGCTCCGAAACGGCGGATCCCTTCGTCACACGTTGGCCTCAAGGATATGGACCTCCGAAGCTCGTTAAAGGTTGATGGTTGATGATTTGTTGATGTATCTATATATATATTTATATATATATATATATGGAGGTTTCCTATGGTGGGTTTTCCACCCAAATCATCCATGACATAATAGGGTTTTCCATTATTTTCACCTTTGGGGTGCCACCATTTAAGGAAACACCCATATATATATATATACAGCAAGCTATCAGAAATGTTGTTTTTTGCGATTTATAATCAACATCTTATATAAAAAATACACTATAGTAACTTAAGTTGTATATGTTGTTTTTCCTTTTTTCCCGGGGTTTTGGACTAATAATCAACAGCTTTGATTGGTGTGTTGGGCTTGGTGAAGCTTAGAAGTTTTTTTTAGATCGACTAAAACAATCAGATTAATTCGGTTCGATCTTTGGTTGTGCTTCCCCAGTTGTAAATTCAAAAGTTGAGGAGCTGTGTTTTTTTTTTGAGTTTTGGGACTAACTATATAATTATATACTGTAGATGTTGAGGGCTTCAGGATGGTTACGGCTTGATTATGTCCAGGGTGGCCCAATGACAGCCTACCCAGTTTGTCCTAAGAGGAATGGTCACATGGCAGGTATGACAGCAGAGCTCAGGGAAACGTGCTTGAAGAATCTTACAGATAGACGTTCCTAGTGGACGTTCGGCTTGTCTAGCAGCTCTAGCATATCAGAAGGTATTACATGATATATAAAGTACGTAATTTGAAAGTTGAAAAATTGCAATTTCTCTACCCTAGCATGACTATGTGTAACAGCTATAGTAGTTTCCAGCAAAAAAAAGGATGCGCTGTGGCAAAATCTTCCCCAGACTCGATTGCCGAGGAAATATCAACCAGGGGGCCTTTACAAATACGTTCCTGTGCTGCAGGAAGTATAGCTTCAGCATGCTCACTCCAACATCTAGTAGGTTAGGGGGATGGCAATTCTCAATTGATGCCATCTAAAAAATCCATGGGCGTCACTTTTTAAGGAAGTTTGGGAAAATTGTGCACCAGCTTTTTTCATTAAACATCTGACGTTGTGATGTATGAAATTCTTCAAGATGTTTTGAGGGGAGTTTGTGGCAAGATTTGATGTTCAGAACTTCAAAACCATCCCGATACAACCAGTTTCCATTCCCATTCTGTGCCCTTCTTTTAGGTGAAGTCACGACATTGAGGCACCGTGGCAGCTTGGAAACACACTTCCGGACCTCCCAAGAATACAATTTTCAAACCTTTCCAAAAAGTGGAATCTCTTCAAAGAATTCCAAGTGTCAGCATAATTTTTTTACAAAATCTTGCCAGGATTTGTGATGTCAAGGTAAATGGATGAGTTTCCCCTCTGTTTTCTACATGCATGCTGGTGTCCACCAACCCTCGACTCTATCTGCGGCAAAGACCACGAAAGAAAAAAAGGGACCGGACAGCGTCCGTCAGCTGCAGCTGGGCGAAACGGAACTGTGGGAAGAAAAGTGTCGAACTTTTGGCTTGGCCCCCAAGCAATTCTCAAAGTGATTTTCCGGCAGGTTTTGAGATGTGAAGATAAGGCAGATTGGGAGAACAGCTTTGATAGGATTTTTCAGCAAACAAATGCATGACAAGGGTTTGTTATATATTGTTATGTTGTATGTTACAGTACAAGTTTTGGGTATCCTACTTGTATTTCCAAAAACGTTCCAAACATTTGAAAGACTTTGAAAGATGATGTTGGAAGGATCCACTCACCTGTTTGAAATCAACCTCAAGAACTATATCTCCATACCCAAATGCATGAACATGAAATCGGGTTTGCCTGTAAATCTAGGACGTGCTTTTTGATTGATTTTGTTGGGACGCTTCAATGAGCGCTATATAGAAAGAAGCAGTTTTGGGAGAAGTTTTCGTTTGGTTTGCAGGTGAAGTCTCAACCCCAAAAGTCCCAGATACTCAATGTATGGTCTATTGAGTCTATTGCCAACATTTGGGGTTTAGTGATTTAGTGGGTAGTTTAGAGTGTAAATGGGTAGTTTGGTAGGGGAAACATGTAGGTAAATACACCAGCCCCATTGACTGTTTCGGACTGGAATATTTTGAGAAACAAATCACCTAGATTATCTCAGGTGCAGCACTTTTGGGAGTTCTGCCGCTTATACATCGAGCACCTTGGACCTTCATGTTCATGAAAGATGTACAGTAGTTATATAGGATGAAGATTCATCATGAAAGCAAGGTTTCTGCGAGGCAAGGAATGATTTCCTCTAAATTCAGGGTGATCTTAGAACAAACTCATGTGATGCAGGAGATTCATGAAAAAATGAAAATTTGTCACATTTTTTGTAGAAATCGCTGATGGTGTTGGGTCGCAAAAACGCTTACTGTATCTCTTGCCCCTTTTGAAAGAGAGCCAGCCAGGGACACCTCAAGGAGAGCTTGGGTTGGGGCTAGTGCAGCTACATGTGCTTGCCAACAGTTTATTGTGAGACTTAATAATGGGCTCGCCAGGTGAAAGTCAGTTCTGGCATTTTTTTAATATTTTTTTCAGATATAATTCTTTTTGAATTTATGGAGTTGGTAAATGCCTGCTTCATTTTGCCATTCCCAAAAGGGATTGCGATCAGTTCCTCTTTATGACTTGTCCCTGCAAGCATGGTATACGAGTCATTTGAAGTTTTGTCCGAGTAAAGACATTGAGGTCGAAAGGCATTGACCCAAAGGGTACAAAGATGATGCGCCGACTCACTGTCGGGAGGGCTCAAGGGGGGGATTTGATGAGGGTTCCTTTTTTGAAGCTTTTTTTTTGGTGGGTTGCTGTGGGAAGACATATTACGGGCATTTACTGGTCATATTTGATATAGGCACTTTTTGGAAACCATGTTGTTTTTTTTTCAGTTGTTTGACATGGTTTTCTGAAAATATGCGTTACAATTTGTTGTTATACGTCGTCTCTTTCAACACCGGGGGGGGGGGAAATGGGGATGGACCAAGGTCCTTTAGGGCCACCGTAGCAAATTGGCATAGGAACGCATTGTGGCAGACTTTAAGTGACCAGGCTACGAAACCCTACCGTTTTGGGGAGAACCAGCGGACCCAGGATGCGTTGGTTCTCCGTGACACCTATTGGCATGAATGGAATCGTGTCCTGTTCATGTCAGGCACCTGAGAGTTGGTGGTGAACGGCTGGGGTGGAACGGTCATGGTGAGAAAGGGTAGGGTGAGATTCGATTCAGATTGGTTCCATGATTGTTCCATGATGAAGATAAGAACATGATAGAAATTGATAGAACATTTACATAAATATATATATATACAGATAGTTGTAGATACATATGATGGCTAAAAGCGATATAAAATTTAAAAGGTGTTTTCTTGTTAAGTTGTCACTATCTCCGACCAGATATCATATCGTAAACTTAATGGGTTACAATTCCGGGTTGCCACTATGCTCCGCCTCCGCCGTTGTACCCTGATACTGGTCCCACCCTGGAAGATGGTGCTGGTTGGGAGGTGGCTCCTGGTGGCATTCACCATCTGTAAATTCTTTCTATGAGCTCTGCCTCTGACTGTTGCAACAAGCTCATCACATGTACTTTCTCCAACTTTGCAAAGTCATCCTGGATGCCTTCTGAACTGACGTTTGTTTATTTTTGCATATCCTTCATTGATTGGCTAGTGTTGCATTTGTTCAACACTCTCTTGTCAGCCTCGGCACGCCTCAAAGGGCGGACCGAGATCTGCCAGTGCCGTACAGAGAGAGAGAGAGAGAGACAGATGGTGATATATCTCTTGTCTATTTGCAATTAATTGGTATATTTTGATATTTGTTCGTTCAAGTTTAGTTGTAGGCTGGGAAAATGATTTACTTCATGGTTCTTTTTTGCAAGCTCAGCCTGCTGAGGAACGACATCGAAATCACCAGACTGAGTTGGTTTCAAAGTCGGAAGTACCAGGACACCGCCGACCTCGAGGGGATCCAGGGACCGGACTGGTACCCGTTTGGTGTTATGTCTAGAGCACCAGACCTATTCGATGATTAGAAGCTGATAGTTTATTGGTGAGTATCGATTCAGCTTGGTGAGGTGTTATCAAGTGTATTTGCGGAAGTACTTGATTGATACACATATCCCTATGGCACTACGTTCATTTGCACAACAAGAGCTATCGTAGAATTCCAGCATGGCCACATCCATCGTCATTTCTTTCACGACTCCGAACGGGTTGAAATCGATGCATGAAAAGTGAAAATTGTGAAAAAACTGTCAATTCCTTTGATCTTGATGCTTCAGAACTCTGGTTTGTAACCGGTTATATATATATATACATGGAACCTCAGCACCAATTCGGTTGAGGTTAATCTAATGTAAAATCGGTTTTGTTGGTGAAGCATCAAACAGGCAGGGGAAACTTCATGAGTTGGATGATGGAGCGGATGGACACCTCTCCAGGACTTCTTCCATTTCTTGGACTCCGTCGGTGGGTTTGGCTCTCAGCTGTGGGAAAAACACCAGGATTGGCAGATTTGCGGAAGGCGAAACAAAAAGTGGCTTATAGAGAATCTTGAAACGTCACAGCTGACAAGAGTCTTGTTAGTGCATGTGCCTTCCAGGAAACTAACATGACAATGAAACATCACCATTTTTGACAGGGGATACGTCTTCAAACGCTTAGAATTTTCTGCTCTTATGTGTGTTTCCAGGTGTGTCTATCACTGTCTCAGTGATTGAAGGTCCCTATGACTAGTCCCCCCCTCCGCTTGGTTCACCGCTGGCAGGCTGCCAGCGTGACACCCCAAAGTCATACAGGTGAATTCCGAGGGTCGAAAGAAGAAATTTCTAATCAACTAGGATGGTTTTTATTGATGCCTGGAAATGGCAATGCACCATTGGGGGGATAGGTGGGAAACAGTCTAGTTTCATGCCATCTTACCAAAAAAGGTCGCCATTCGCACCATCCTGAGGTTTTGGTTGTATCGCTGGGGGGATCATGCGGCCACTTGGTAAAAACTGAGTGGGTGAAGCTGATTCCTTGATTAGGTGTCTGATAAATCTGAGAAATGGATGGGACGTAACATCTCTACATGAGTAAGCACATAGGCGTTTGGGTAGTGATTGTACAGTATATGTATTGCAAATCATATATGTTATATGGGGACTCACTGCAAGCAATGGTTAGGGCCGAATGATTGATTGCGAAATCATAGAATTCCAACTAACATTCGTTCAAGGTTTTTCCGACACTCCATGAAATGATCCACAGACATTTATGATGACAATTCAAGAGCCTTGGTTCCAAGCATCTCAATTGACCTTTCCACCTGGTGCCGACTGGGGGGCCAAACAAGCCTTCTGCAAAAAAAAGAAACCAGCCTGACATCCATTGCTGAAGGATGTGTAAGGGGATGGAAGGTAAAATAATTGGAAATGATTTGACATCACTCCAAACGTTAATGTTAAATGTTAAGATTTCTATACATCACAATATATGGGTGTTTCCAAAAATAGGGATACCCCAAAATGGATGGTTTATAATGGAAAACCCTATTAAAATGCATGATTTGGGGATACCCCCAATTTTGGAAACACCCATATATTATAATAACACAATATATATATATATATATTATATATATTCATGATTTGTGATTTACATACACGCAGCAAAAAAAACGGCTAAACCACTCTTCCAGAACCCCATCCCCCAGGATTTCGTGGAGAAAAAATAAATACCCCTTCACCTGCACCGAGGTCCGAACCATTGCGATCGCATTGTTCCTGCAACCTGCAGATCTCATGAGGTCCGTCGTTGGTCCCGCTGCTGCAATTCATTCTCGACAATGGATCTTTTTAGATCCAGGGCTTGGTGAAAGAGATATGTGCCAGGTTTATTCAATGTGACCTTTGTATTCTCTAGTTAAAGGTCACTTAGCCTTTGAAAGGGTCACTTGATCATCCCAAAAAAGGTCCCAAAGAATTGCCGGGGATGAGATCATTGGACCAGCATTCATCAGCCATTCTTGTTGGATGAAACACCTCAACAGCAGAAATTCCACTAGCATCTTGTAAACTCATCATTTGGCATCCTCAACTTCAATGAAAGATAGGATTCTCTCATGCCATGTTGCTTCAACGACGAAATTTGCTGCCCAGGGGATTCAGTTTTGAAACGAGCAGCCCGATTATTTGAAATGCCCCAACTTCTTTAGATGTTTCCATCCCATAGGATCCATGGGACTGGTATATATCATATCTATACCTACATTTTACGTACTAAAAAAAAACAACCATACATTCCCGCAAATATACCATCATTACATGGATCCGTGTTGAGCTCTCAACGGTTGCGAACCGCAGGATGCGTGTGCCTTACGGCCATCAAAATACATGCCGCTGTCCAAAGCCTCAGCTTCATGGCTTCCCAGGTGATTGCTGCAGAACCAACATCACTCCTCCACCTGCGTGTTTATTTGCATGTTTTTGTTGTTTTTTTTGGTTGGGAATTTTCATGTAATCTTTTGAACTATCAACAAATTAGTAATGAAAATCTCCCGACAATTTTTCAGATAGCACATGGAAAATCCACCAAAACTCATTTGTAGACGCACATTTGCTATATCATCATATGATTATGTGCATGATTTTTCCTCACTTGGGATTCCACTCCATTAGAATAATATGTCGACAGGACTGCCCTCCCAAACGCCCCAAGGTGGAGACGAAAACTTGGAGCAAGTTTGCGTTCGAAGGTCAACTTTTGACTGGTCTGGGGCCCAACTCGTGGGAGCATCACATTTGGGTTCCCTTGAGAAGGAGGAATGGAACTTGGTTTTTAAAATGTACGAGACAAGACAGGGCTCCAAGGCAAAAGTTTGGGAAGCATGTGTTGGTGAAAGATGGGGGGCGGGTGATACTTTATGGACTTAAACCGGAACAGGAGTTTAACTGTTGGTGTGCCGTAAATCATAACACTATTTTTAGATCGCTCACAGGATTACCGTTCCGAGCATCTCACTGAACTGATGAAGTTGAAGTAATTGCTGTTTAAACAATTATGCAAACTTCATCAGCAGGACCCAAGATGAATCAGGAGCCAGTGGCCAGGGTATCTTTTGAGATTATTGGAAGATGACTGGACTTCTGTGCAAGAATTGAAACACACTCGTACCATATCCTTTTCACAATTCAGAGGACATTTTCCAAATCATTACAGCAAGAAAGTGGAAATTCACTAGCAATCAACAGTTCAATGTAGTGTAACGTCTCAATCACAACTGATTTCGTGATTTTCCATGATATCATGATCTCCTTTGCCTTTTAAGGTATCCTTGAGGGACTGATTTCCATCGACCCGAGGTGGCAATGTGTCCATCAGTCTGCAGTGCCAACCTTGCCTTCTGGTAGCTCGGGTGAAAAAAAGGGGTAGCTGCATGAAAAACCATGGGGTTACCCTCCAGGGAACTAACATATCCCCCTGATGTTTGGCATATTTGAGTCGATGATTTTCCTTTTCCCGTTTGGTGGGATATGTTACTTCCCTGGAGGGTCACTGTTCCCAAAATTCGGGGCCAACGTTTTAAAAATCCGGCAAACTAACATAGCTGGCTGGAAAATGGACCCGGATTGAAGATGCAGTTTCCATTCAAAATGGGGATAGTCGGATATTCCATTGCTATCTTAGTTTCCTGGGGGGTAAGTCTAATTGAATTGCTGTACTTCACCCAGATGGGTTGGGTAAAGCACCAGCACAGCCATCAAAGAATTGAAGGAGATGGAAGATCAACTGTTAACACGACCTATCTTTTTTGTTGGCGTGGCAAACTTGAAGTAAGGCTGCGATGTTCGACTTTGGCGAAACAGACCCGAAACAAATCCCGCATTTTTGGCGGAGAGAACGCCACCGGGCCACATCCTGGTAATTTTCGGACACACCCATATGGCAGAACTTGTTGAGCCCGATTTCATGGGAATCTTCCCTGCCCCTCTCAAAGCTAAGGCAAAGGTTTGATCGATAGTTGTACGTTTATCAACCACTAGTTTTCCATTAATAAGGCCTTCTTGAGCCCAAACTTCTGGTGATGCTAGCTTTGAAGAGGGTATAGAAATAAGTACAAGATTCCCGTGACATTATTATGCCAGTTTTTGTTCTGTGGAAATGTTGTGATTGTTGTTCTGGATGATAGTTATCATACTCCAGCAGCACCTGGATTACTCCGATGATGAAAGGCATCAGCCAAGGGTTTTGAGTCCTTTCGGTCGCCAATTTATAGCGACCATGCAACCGCCGGTTGGGAAAACCCCAAAAGGGAGTTGAGTAAGGGAATGATACCCAAAATGGCCTTAAGTCAGTTTAAGGATTTATAATACATTGACCAGATATCTTATTTAGGTTGACAGGTAACAGGTAAACGAAGGGTGAATGTTTCCGGGCCATTAAGACAGGTGATAATTCAGGATGGAAAGAACTCCTATGCTGGGTTTGGAAGATTACCCCCCCCCCCGAAACGAACGAATGGCTGGCTGGCAAATCCACCATGAATGAAGATGTATCAACCTTTTCTTCTCCTCGGCGGGTCAGACTTTCCTATTGAAATTGGACATGGATGAAGCCTAAAGCAGAAATAGGGCCAATCAAGGATTGAACGACCCACATAGTGAAAACATTCCCAAGGTCTTCAAGACAAAAAAGGAAATACACCCCGAAAAAAGTAACTAACATTGGCACCTGAAAATAAAAAACTTCTGGAATTTCGGAGTCCATTCCTATGGGGAAATCCATCATTTTTAAGGGTCCATTTACCTCGTTTTTCTAGGGGAATTTTCATGCCTCACTATCCCCAGCGCCTTCAGGCAGCATCGTGGCCACAGGGGAGGTGGAAATTGTCCATGAAGAGATCCTCTTTGGTGGTGAGTAGGTGTCACATTTGGGTTGTTTCCAAAAAATAGGGGTACAACACCCCCAAAATGGATGGTGAAAATAATGGAAAACCTTATTTTTAATGGATGATTTGGGGGGAAAACCTACTATTTTCGGAAACATCCATTTGAAGTGTGTGACCTTTTGATTTGAAAAAAAATGGCCGAAAGACGGGGAAGATGACTTGGATGGGTGAAATTGGAGTATAGTCAGTATAGTTATAGTTGGGGAAGACATGTCTTACTTTTTTTTGCAACTTGAGAATTCAATCTACAGTTATCCTCTGTAAATACATTTCAGGGATTTAGGGATGTCATTTTATTTTGCTGTGCATTTTGCTATGGTACATGTTACCGTTAGAGGTGCCAAGCAAACCTAAATCAATGGCTTTTGCTTCTCAGGGAAACAACAGGGGGTACTTGGGTAACATACTGTTGATGGAAAAATTATCCTGCACCACCTGGGATGTATAAAACCCTATAAATAATGGGATGTTTGCCATATATCAACTAGTGCAGGATTTCTTCCATCAAGAGTAGCTGCGCACTGGTAAACATGGTCCCCATGGTGGACACCTTCAAATGTTTTTTCATCTTCCGACATTCTCACCGCAGAAAGCTCACCTGTGCCCGCTATGTCAATGGCTCAGACAGTGCTGCAGGGCTGCGGCATAATGCCTAAGGGTTTTAAAGCTGAGAACAACTGGTTGTTTGTTCTCAGATTCGCAATTGGGCAGTGCACACGAAGGAAAGCAACAAAGATGGATCAAGATCAGCTGACGGAACAGCAGTACGGAAGCCATCCGCCGCCATTGAATTTTAGATTGTCCCTTGATACAAAGTCACAAGTGGTTACTTGAATCCTGACCTAGCCCATTTGTCTAAATTTACATTCGCCATACTACACCTTTGTTTGTATACTTTGTTTTGCCAGCTGCGTGACCTTAATAGATGTCGTACTATTACCATTACACCATTGCCCTCCCCGCAAAAAAACAACAACACAATTTCAGCTGATGGCCTTCAGTGAAGATTCCAACATCTTGGAGGAGGAGTGCCACAGTTTGAGTGGATGGCTTACCTTTTTACCACATCGTGGACGGGTCAATGGATCTGGTATGGTATTTGGTTTGGAGTCTTGGAGGGTAGGTCACTGGATGTCACTGAAAGTCTCTGGATGACAGGGGTTCAAAAGGTTTCGATCATTTCAGTGGCTTGAAACTGTAAAGCAACTTATCTGAGAAAGTTGCTTCCTAATGTCGTCTTTTTTGTTTTTTGCAAGGATCAATCTATAGGGCCTAGATATAACTGCTTGAACTTCGGACATTTTTGGCGCCAAAACTCCACGAAGGAGAAAGGCGCTGGTGAACCTAGCCTCTTCGACCAGTTCTTGGCGGAACTTCTGAGTGAGCAGGACCGAGTTTGATGGGAGACTGGCGTGATTTGGATGCTTGGTTTTTGCCCTACCCCACCACAAAAAAACAGACAGCGGAGATAGGTATGACCCTGGAAATTCCTGCTGTTGATGAACCTGCATCAGTTTAAGTGTAATCGATAGTTTATCAAATTATCTCACCGTATGCCTGGGGTTTTATGCATCCCAGTTTGTGCAGGAATTCTCTCATGAACAGTAGCATAGTTGTATATAGTTGTCACGTGTTTGTGTTCAGAGCTTTACTCATTTTTCCGCTTGGAGAAAGACAATGCGAAATCTTTCTTGCCATTTGACCCTTGTTGTGGCTTTGCCAAACAGACATCCAGATTTAGAGGTCCATGCATGATATGGGTGTGTCTCAAAAAAGGAACTTTGAAACCCAATGGTTTCAACTATAAAAAGCATCAGGATTTGAAAAGGTTCCGACTTCATATCCACGGTTTTCAAAGCCATAAAGTCCAAACAAAAAGTCTGGAAACCTTGGAGTAAACATTATCTAATTTAATTATTTCAGGTGGGTGAGATATCATAAAATACCAACTTGACCAGAAGTAATTTGTGCAGAAGAAAGCAATGAAAGCATCACCAATTTTCAAGATTCAAGTCATCTTTAACTTCGAGTACGGAAGTCTTGTAGGATCTTCTTTACTGTATATATATATATATATATATGTATTTTTATTTAGATAGAATCAGGTGAATTGAATAGTTATTGTTGCAACAACTGATCCCCCAGAATATCTAGCTATAGAACATTGCTTCTGCATCTTATTTTACCGCAGGATGGTGTCGGGCACGATGCAGCCCTAGTAGAACTGCAGCAGGCAGTGGGGAATCCCAACTGCACATAGATGAAGATGATGATCAGTGTCTAGTGACCATGACTATCACAGGAACGTTTTTTTTTGTTTGGGGGGGGGTTGGAAGGGCAGGTATGTCAATTATTGTAAATTTATCAACCGTTAGTAAGGGGATTATAAAGGGAAGACCGAGGATGATCCTCAAGAATGGTGATTTGATTATCTTTTTGAAATTGGATTTTGGAATCAGTTTTACCATCATGCTGGACAGTCCCCAACAATTCCCAGTAAAACAAGGTAGCAGAAATTGGAGAGTCAAGAAAACCATACAATTGAATCTTATGTGTATATATTTATACATTTCTGTTTATGTATGTAGCTGTTAGTATTTCAAGATGTTTTTCGGGGGTTTCTTTGCTTCCATATGATGATCACGTACCTGCGCTTCTGGAGGTATACGAAACCAACTCACGGTATTTGCATCCCCAGTGATCCTGAAAGCATGAAGTTTCAAGGCAATTTCCGGAGGATTTGGAATAGACTCTTTCATTCTTGTCAAGTGACATTAGAGACCAAGAATGTGACGCAAATAAAAATCATGGAACTGACTGTGTATGTGTGACTTTTCGAACTTGTTTCCATAGGAAGTTGCCTGGCAAAACGAGACATTTCAATTTGCCAGTGGTGCCAGACTAAATGAAAAAAACAAGAAGCCAAGATGTTTAGTGCACAAGTGTGTCCTTTACAGCTAGAGCAGTTGTACAGATATACTATTGTTGAATGCCATGTTCAACATAATTTGAGTGAAGGTACCCGGGCAGCTCCGAGTAAACTAGGCACTTCAGGTGAATTTGAATGATAGAAATTGTCGCATTCCTAGCAATCCGTCCAAATGTTACATATAGTACAGTATGTTCTAAACAGCGTCAGGAATCAATGAAGCGTTGATTCCAATGCCATGCTTCAACTATAGTTCCCCATTTTGTTAACTAAAGATCTACATGTCTCTGAAAAAAATGGTTCACCTAACAATTCGTTAAGAAAAATGGTTTCGTTTCCATATTCTTTTTGGTAGGAAACCAGGTGTTTTCTTGTTTGATTCCCTGGTTTTGGTCGACATCCTCCCATGACATTTGCTGTTTGTCTCCAAGGCCCGCGATGCCGCGGCGGATGTGGACCAGCTGGGGGATGCGCAGCTGGACAGGCTAAAAGACAGCTGTGATGGGGAAGCTGCGGGGGGTAGGATGTGATGATCCGTAGATATGATATCTCATATACCCTCCCTTAAACTAACATACTGTTGATGAACAAAATCCTGCACCACCAAGGATGATAATTATCCCATTATTTAGGGTTTTTAACCATCCCAAGGTGGTGCAGGATTTCTTCCATCAACAGTAGCAATGGGAAATCCACCATTTGAGTCGATGTAATGTCAACCCCGGATTAATAAACCCCTATAGTGATTATTAAGAGGGGTACCCCCAAAAGTGATAAATCCCCTTTAAAATGGGACCCCCTCAATTAAACAACCATGGGGTTTATTAATCCGGGGTCAACATTATATATTTCCTATTGGAAATCCGGTGGATTTCCCTTTGGAAAAGTACCGGGCATGGCCAATCTGGGTGGTGGTTTCAAATATTTATTATTTTCACCCCTACCTGGGGAGATGATGGAATTTGACTACTATTTTTCAAATGGGTTGAAACCACCAACCTGATATGATATGTTTTTTCGTTTATATATATATAGTACATAGTGCCATAGTACATCTTACATTATTTACTGTATCATTTAAATATACATAATTGCTTGTATTATATTCATATAGACATGATATCATATACTGTATTCGGTCATAGCGACCTCACACGAGTTGTTCACCCCAAAAGGTAGATAAGTAAGGGAAATGGGACCCCTTATTTCAGGGAAATCTAGGTTGGTGAAATACTATAGTTTGCTCATATATATAATATCTATATATATAGTACATAGTGTGCCATAGTACATCATATTTCATAGATCATTTGCATATATCGCATATATAAGTAAATATCACTTTGTTTGGGTGCAGAGTTTTCGTTTTTGGACGTGTTTGGATGGGATAAACATGGGGATACAATTGATACAGTAAATGGCCAGCCTCAACTATGGCTATGCACCATACCCTCCCTGAAACTAACGGAAACCAAACGCCTCTGCAAATAACCTTCCCAAAAGGAAATTTCATCTTCCAACCATTGATTTTCATGGGCTTGCTGTTAGTTTCAATGAGGGTAGATCTGGTAGAAACTCGAGAAAAATGCAAATTCAAAGTTGTCCAAAATATGACCTCGCATTGTTCAACTTGAGAAAGACTACAGGCAGTCATTGAATCCCATGTGTGTACATGTTACAAGATGTATTCCCCTCGAATGCAATCGGGAACCTGAAGAGTAATTTTGGGATCCTAGCAGAATGTAAGTATCCTGGACCTCTGATGAGCATCCCGCCATGGTTATCAGTGGTTGGTAACCATGGTGACCGCACCGCTGCAATTCGCAGCGTTCTTCTCCTCGGGAATTGCTTATAAGACACGTTATAACTTAAAACTCCAGTTGCGGAAGCAGGCGCACCTTCCTGGCATATCTGGCATGTCTCAGTTACAGCCAAGTTGCATCAACATAGGGGCACCAGATACAATTCGGGAACCAAAAAAAGATCCTGATTTATCATTCCTTTCCCGTCAAGGTTGGAAGCTGCAGAGCAAGAACTTCCTGAGGCGAAAACCATTGGATCCATTCTTGGTGATTCCATGTTAATCTTCCAGGGTTTTTTTGATTCAGAAATGGTTAATGATTTGGATTTCATAATCAAACAGTGAAGTTGAATTTTCAAAGGAACTTCTTTCCAAGTGCCCCAAGTGGGTCACCTTTTTTGGGGGTGAAAACGCCATGGAAAAGGGAGGTCAATTTCAAAGCAGCCATGTTCAAGGATGACGGGCTGTCTGACAGGTGCCACCAGAAACCAAAGAAACTTCACAGAGGCTGTCCGGTTCGAAGTCCCATCATCATTGGTAGTTGGGGAAATGGCACATCAGTTTGAAGATGTTTCAACCCCCCAAAAAATGGATCCCAGTCATGATTTTGGGGATCATTATATGGATGGAACTGATCTTAGGATGATGAAATTCCAGTTGCTAAGATGAATCCTGATAATACTGTAAGATTTGAATCGTTAATGGACTAAGAACATACGACTGGGAATGAGTGCGATGACTACACCCTTTTAAACCTTTGTGAGGGTTCGGGTTACGCTCAATCAGTTGTCTTTTTGTTTGGAGCAATGGGACGCAACTTCCAGTTGCACCAGCGTCTCCCACTCGATGTTCTTGGAATCTTCAAAGACAGTGTTGAAGACACTATTCCCATTACATATGTTCAGTCTTCTGTCTTTGCTTCAGGCGTTCATGTCAAGTTGGACCAACTTCTATATAAAAGCAGTATTGTTGACCATCCTCAATTTTAGAAGCCCTTCTTATAGATCTTGTTCATTCTTTTTCAGTGCATCTCACTTTTTCAACGTTAACTCTTTTCAAGAGATTTGGTATATTGATATCCAGCTCATTAAGTTTCCATTCCTAATGAGTGTTTCCACCCCATTTTGCAAAAAAACGGAGCAACTCATCCCATGAAAAAAACCCACGGTCCAGCGCAGCGTCCGGAGAATCCTTTTTGGCAACTCCGCAGGGCTTTGTTGCGCTTGTTGCCTTATTCTGTTCCTTTTGATCCCGTAGACGTGCCAGATCCTTTGGGTCCTTTAGGAGAAATTGCGCTGTTTTTTTTTGGGCCAAATGGTAGGAGGTTTGGGGGAAGTTGGGAAGGGATCCAAAAGATAAAACACACCGAAAGATTCGTGCGATGAATTAAGGTGGTATTTGCTTCAAATGTTTGGGGTTTATGGTGGTGTCTTTTTATTTCGGATGAATTTGGATTTATCCTGAAGAATATAGGGTGAATTATGTGCATGGATGACAAACATGAGGATCGGATGCACTCCTAGAAGGCATGGCCCAAGTGGTTGTCACCAACTCAATGTTTGATGATATGTCACTATGGAGGAAATACAGCGTTGTTTGGATGTTTCGTCTCTCTGGGACCAGATATAGAGTATGGGCTTAGGATGTTTCAGGTACACACAAACAGGTCATAAAAACAAATAAAATCCACCCCCAAAAAGTCAATGAATTAATGAGCTAAAACTGGACCATTGGAAGTCTTCAAAAGGAAAAGATTCGCTGCAAGCTGAACTTGGAACTTGTGATATTTTGATATTCATTGATTATGATATTCTGTTGATGGTTCAGAAATCCTGCACCGCCTGCAAGGTGTTAAACCCTAAGTGGGATAAACTACGAGAAACCTCAACTGGTTTTCTCGCCGGATGTCTGGTTGCCATCAACAGTAGATTGGCTGCATGTTCCAGCCATTGAACTTGAGGGGTATGTAATCAGCCGCCATGTGGGTCTCCGATTCCGCGGGAAACCAGGAGTCAGTCTCAACGCTTCGGAGCCGGAGAAGCCAGTAGAGTGGAGACAACTAATGTTTTTTTCTCTTGTAGCGCTACTAAAACGGCCATTAATTTGACTATAGTAACTTAACTTTTCATATGTGAACACACGATACATTAATCATACAATGCATGTAATATTTGAATCTGTTTGAGGTGTATATAGATATGTAGATATGTAGATTTAGTTTCCAGAGGCTAGAGGAGATTATTTGTGTTCTGACTTCTTTTCGAGAAACAGTGTTCTCTTCATTTCTTTTCATTTGCACAATGACCACTGAATTTTCTGTTGTTGTTGTTGTTGTTGATATTGTTTATTTCTGTTCTTTTTTTTTGCTTCTTTGTCGAATTTCTTGTCCTTCTTTTTGATTTTTTTTTCAAATCGTATGAGGTTGGGTCTTCTTTCGCAGACGCAGAGTCTAAGACGGCACCTTCGGCTTGATTTGGGGCCACCGAAAGTGGTGTGTTTTTTTGGTGGAGGTTTGCCACCTCCATGAGGGACAATGGTTGTCAAATTGTTGTTAAGAATCCCTTTGCCAAGCCTTATTTTCGCTGGCAAGGTGGCTTTTTGTGTGGGCAACCCTTTAAAAACCCCGATGAGAGAGGCCGTTACTGATCATATATCACCAAGCCTTCAACATGGTTTTTTCGGCCCTTCATTTGGTAGGGGAGTTTCAGCATTCTGGGCCTCTGGGCAGCCAGGCCAGAAAAATATGCGCAGTACATTTGTACACCCAAGGCTGTGTGAGAACTCAGTTGCGCAACTGGGAATCTCAGAAGTTGGGATGGCAGGACAAAGGGAACGACCGGTGATGGTGATGAGAGGCATCACAACCACAGAAGTTGGTTTCAGCCACCCAAATGTCATGACTGTTGCTTTCCGATGATTGCCGCATTTTCGCCACTTCACATTCTTCTTAAAACATTAGGGCGCTATGATTTCAATTGGTCATCAAGGTGAATTATGTATATATATATATATTAATCACCACCCTTGGAGGGACTTCTTCCGACATGTTTTCATATATTTTCCATAGGTATGAGATGATTCTTTTCAACCTCTCATTAAGCCACTGCCCACCTTCAGGTCAAGCTGGTGAAAGGCCCACACCATTTTTGGATGTTGGAGTGAGTGAGACTCAGTGAGACATCTCGGGAATTTACCTGGTTTTTATAGGACATATTAGGGAAATGATGGTATGATATTTCGCTCATATGGAGCCTGTTGTTTTTTTAAATTTCTTAAATCATTGGTAATTTTCCTCCGTCACTACGAGTTTCACTCTGGGTGATGGTGGAATCATCTTGACAGAGATGGTTTGCGGTTGAAGCTAATGACAGGTAGCTCTGGTTATTCCTGTCGCGCTAGGCGCTGATGGTTTTTTTTTGTTTTTTCTGCGGATCTGTGAGTGCCTTGCAGGAATCAAATTCAACATTTAGGTTTTGAATTGAGATACACCCTCAAAGTGCAAACATGGACCTAGAAAATTGGATAGTGTCCAAAAGGAGGAAACTCCTTTTTTGGGAGGCTGATTTTCAGGTTGCATCTTAACACTCAAGGGGGTATGTTTAGTAAGGTGCTTTTTACATCTTTTTTCCAGTTCAGAAAGCCCTGTCTTTTATGGTTTCTCTTGTTCGAGAGTTTGCGGTTGTCAAACATGGTGCTGCCAGCCAAGCAAAGATGGCATGTAGCATACATATCTCACAATGCCATGCCAAAGATCATCAATCGCTTTCATACACTTGTGCGTTGCATCTCAAGCACGTCGCAGAAAAAAACAGCACTGGGTCATGCTAGGGAACCACTTACTTTACCTCTGAATTTTATTGAGCCTGCCATACTCTTACACCCTGAGCTATTTGAGAACAAAGTGGCTTGATCTACGAGAGACTCTACCACACTTTCGCAGTTTTTGTATTGACCTCTATTGGAATTAAGCGACCTCTCCAGAGCAATTTGGCATGTGTTTGTATGTGATTGGGTATTGGGAAAAAAACAGTGTGAAGGTTGTTGCTTGTCCATGTTCACTATGAGGATAAGCTTGCTTTCATCCATCACCAAAAGGGTAATGGTTTGATTTTAGGTGGGTGAATAATCTTCGCTACTTCACACAGCTTTCTTCAACTCATGCGGATTGAAAAATCAATGGGAACGATTCTGGGAGCGAAGAAAAGCTTTCTATGGCTGCTAGGAGCAGGTGTTTCACTGTTTCACAGGTGTTGTTGAAACCCTATTTCTGTGCTTAACTAGGTGGTGGTTTCAAACATCTATTGTTTTTACCCCTACCCGTGGAGATGATCCAATTGGACAAATATTGTTCGGATGGTTCGAAACCACCAACTAGTTAATCATTGTTAGATCACTTCCCCTTACGGAAGTCGAAATAATAACGTTTTATATCTGGTTATCATGGCTATCCCTAGCGGCCCTAGCTTCCCAACACATAAACGTCCCCTGCGTTTCTATCTTCAGGGTCCTTTCAGGTCATCACTTTTTCAACGGCTCCATGTTTGGCACGACACTTCCTGCGGGACTCTTTGAGACGGCGATGAAAAACAACAAAAAGTTGGAGCAATATCATGACTAGGTGGTGGTTTCATTTTTTTCAATTTTCACCCCTACCTGGGGAAGATTTCCAATTTGATTGATATTTTTCAAGAAGGGGTTGAAACCACCAACTAGTCATGAAATCAACATTAATCAACGCCATTTTTTGGCACTGGCCATGTGTCTTCTGTCTGTCCAGCCTTGCCTTTCGCCCAAAAAAACCCTGGCGGAGGCTGCGATTTCCAGGCCCGAGAGCGTTGCCGGGCCCAGTTCGACTGAAAGTTCAAGAGGCGCCTGCGGCGAGTGGGACAACTGGAGCTTGGTGGTTCTCTCAAACTCCAGGGGTATTGATGAAATTGATAGGGTTGGTGGGGTGATGTGGGGTGAATACTGATCATCATTAGTTGGGATATGATGTCTAGTTTCAGGTTTATGAGATATCTTCACATGACTTTAACATCAGAATTGTTGGATCTGGGAATTTTTTAAAAAGGCAGGCGGAGGCCTTTTGCTGGTGTTGTGAAGCAGTCAGGGCTTGTTTCATGGATGGTGATGTGGTTCAATTTGTTAGAACCAGACTGATTTTACTGATTCGCATATTGCTTGAGGCAGATGGTTTGCACAGTGTTGCATGACAATCAGTTTCACTGGATTTGTCCGACATGATGGGCATGCACTAGTTGCTTAGTTGTTTTTTTTGAGTTTGTCAGATATTTGTGTAGGCAAATTAGAACGGCAATCGCAAACCATGCATCCTCATTGAGTGGTGAAGGGAATGATCCATAGTATTGAGTTTGAATTGTGGGTGAAGCATCATGTGCATGCCCAAAGTCTAAAGTTAAAGCATCTTATGCATTCGAATGGTACAATTGTGTAATGTCATAATAGGTAAGATCATGAAATATTTTACTCTCCCGAAAACTAACATGTCTCTTGAAAAGTAGTGATTGGAAGACTACTACTATCCTTTTGAAATGACGCTTTTTTTAGAGACATGTTTGTTTTTTGTGGGTGTAGTATTTTTGATTTTAGTCTGGGTATATACCTTCAAAGATTTTAGTGTTGATTTTCCACACTACCTGGCAGCCGCCAAAAGAGCACTGATGGGAACCTGAGAATCGAGAACTGCAAACTATAAACTTTGGAACGAAATTTCACCCCTTCACTACCACTAATTTGGGGGGGGGAAAGATATTCTCTCGCCATTTTTTGTGAGCAATATGGCTCCCCTTACTGGAAAGCCTACTTTGTGCAAACTTCGTCAGGACTTGGGTGGAACAATTCTGCTAATCCCCTCGCCGTTGCTTGAAATCGTCGGGAGAAGTTGAGGTTCAAGTGGGATTACAAGGGGACCCTGGGTTGATGGCCATAACCACAGGTAGATGTTTGAAGAAGCCCCGCGGAAGAAAAAAAACAACTGCAAAGATCATAGGGTGTGAAAAAAACTCGGGAGAAGTTGTTGTAGGTATTTAGAGTTCAACTACAAAATTAAGGAACATCCCTAAGTTTCACCGTGGTCATTTTGGATGGCTACGGAGTATAGTGTTCCCGGATGCATATGCGGGGAAGTATGATGATATCACGTGACCAAAGCATAGTCGAGGAGGCCTCCTAAATTTAGATAGTTTTGCCGGTTTTTTAATTACATCGTATTGTTTATTTCAAGAATTTGGAGGTCGGATTAGTTGGATTTTCTATAGTATAATTCGGTCAAGAAGATCTCACCTAGATATGTCCCGCATGCATATCATATCACTTGTTATCATGTAGAGCGTGCATGTGCATATCAAAATTGCACCCGCTCACTTCTGAGACCAGACACATCTTCAATTTGCACAAGCCATCAGAGCCAAAATCATAAATTGACTTTTAAATTGACATTAAATACTTTGATTTTCATAAGGTTTATCTAACGCGTGTGTAAGTTGATTCCTATTTCTTGCCTGAGGTTTACTGATTGACTATGTAACTCTTCAGATGCTCCCGCCAAGGAAGTCGATGGTCGTGACGTCACCTCATCTGAAGGCGCAGACGGAATGAATGCTGGCAAGAAGCAAAATGAATATCATCATCCTTGTTTTCCTCCTCCTCCTCCTCCTCATCATCATCATCATCATCATCCTCCTCATCATCCTCATCATCATCATCATGATCATCATCATCCTAATCATTACCATCCTCATCGTCATCATCATGCTTATCACCATCACCGTCATGATCACAACACGACGAATCATGACATCAACGCCATGGTTAAAGGTGATTCAGAACTAGCAATCTGCTACAATGAATCACAAGGCATCAATCAGAGTTCTCAATCATCATCAACCATTCATTTATTCAAGTGTTTCTGAATTGGCACGTTCAACTAATTTTTGATGTTGATTTTGTTTGCGCCTAACTCGATTCATCATCTTTTGAGATAAACTGGCAGTTGCCAGACAAGTGCTATCCCATGCGCCGGTGCCAATGCTTTATTCTTTGGTGCTGTTTGGTTGCGGGTGTTCGTAAGTCACTTATATATATTCTCTGACTTGTGGGCCACATGACAAAGTAACAGTCAGTGTCAGAGACACGCCCTTGTACTGATGTGAAAAATATGTCTTCAGCTCCATTTTGGTAGGCCGACATAGAACACAGAGCACGACCAGATGATTCGTGTGCCCTTGGCTGGATGGTAACAATTGTAGCGAAATGAAGCGTCACCCTTCCAACATGATGTATTACAATGTTTGGATTCCCCTTATAGCTTAGTGGGATCTCTATTGTAGTGCGTTGATCATTTTTGCTTACTTGAGGGCACATGCATTCAGAAATTCAGGGATTCGCTTGAGTCCCATATCATCTACTTCCTCTCTCTCTCTCAGCTTGCACCTGAAAATGGAGCTGAAAATGATTGGAAAAATAATGCCCATGCAGAAAAAAATGAAACTTTAACTGCTGGACTAGTTTGGGATCCACATATTTTTTTATTCAGCATCCTTCCCAAAAAAGACATCTATGATAATGAATGTGAATCTAAGTGTAGGTGTTGATGAGTTGTCCATAATTTTCGTGAGTTTAACCATGTCTCAGATTTCTCGATTGGCCTGAGCGATTGATTTTAGGATGCCAATGAGAGAAAAGTCGCCCAGGCGACTTTTAGAGCATCTGAAAGTTTCATGATTGACCGAGGGATGCCAGGTGGTTGACTATGATCATGCTTCATGGAGATTGGTTAGAAAAAAAGAGCTGTCCAGAATTTACAAATTACATCATGAGCCAAACAGTTTGATATATGATATGTTCTATATGTTTGATTTATAACCAGCAAAGTGTTCAAGATTCAACCTCTTTGAACTTGTGATGTGACCCCAATATGCTGCACAGGAGCAACAAAAATCGACTGACTACCCCGGTGCTAAGGTCGTGATGATCCTGACTGCTGCTGGAAAGGGGCAAAACAGAAAAAGAGGGACCATGCGATGAGTGCTGGTGGCTTGATACTGACAAGAGGATCTTCCTATTTTACCTGCACTGTACTGAAATTTTAGAGGGGACAACTTAGGGCATTTATGGTGACAAGGAAAAGCTGCATCTGTTTCAGGTGCAATAAAAGATCAAAGAAGTTGCGGAGGTCTCATAGAGAAGCCTAAATTGCCCCATGTTGATGAATATGTTTCTCACACAAACTACTCAATGTATCCCCAAATTTATCCTCAATTGTTTTTTTTCTCAATAATAGCTACAAGATTAAAGATTACCCTCCTGGGAACGGAACTAACATATATATATATATATATATAACCTTTGGAAAAGGAAAATCATCGACTCAAAAGTGCCGGTACTGAGAGGGGATATGTCACATCAACTGTTGGGCCTCTCTTCATGCCCAGTTGAGTGGGGAAAAATTCACCACCAAATCACCAAATCCTGAAGGCCGATTTTTAGTGAATCATGGGCTCATCATGACTTGCTGAACTGTTTGCAACTACACCCTGGAAGATTAACATGGAACCTACAAATCACCCATTTAGAAAGGAACATGATCTTCCAAACCTCCATGATTATGTTCCATGTTGATCTTCCGGGGTGTAGCAAGAATTCTGGAAATAATGAGGTGTAAACCCCCAGAAGCTGTTTTCGCAAATTCAGCCAAGGATCCCTGCCAGCTAAACCACCGATACCGATTTTGGGGGCCGATTTTAAGTCTCCGGGGATTTTGGACTCCTACCGATGTGAACATCAGCCAATCGGAAAAAAAAAAAACGGAACTCCACTGAAGTGGCCTGTTTTTTTCGTGACACCAGGAGTCTGGAGGGAAGAAATATTATGTGTCCACAAACGTTACACCAACAAAAGGGAAGGTCTGAGGAACAGTCATCTTCTAAGCTCTTCTCAATGGTCGGTTGGTTTTTGGAGGAGGGTTGTGCACAAAAAGACGAATGGCTAAGAAATACCCAAACCAGCTTAGCAAAGATAATGGAAATATGTAGTTAAACAAAATATGTAGATATATATTGTGAAATGATCAAGTGAAGGAGGATTTGACAAACAAAAACAAGTCAACTACCAAGTTTGAATCAAATCGCTACCTCACAAAAAGCTGAGTAAACAGAATCAAGAGGGACCTTTCTGCCTTCAAAACATAGTGGTTCCTTTGGGCTGGGTCCAAGCAGTTGGTCAAGAGTTCATCAAAAGATTTGTTAACTCTGAGAGAGGTTTGGTTGCAAAAAAATCATCGTTTTCAAACAAAAAACTTGGGGTTCAGACAAATCCCATTTGAGACTCCAGCATTTTATGTCCTGGTTGGATTGTTCTCCCTCAACCTGCAATTTTCTGCCAAATCAAAAAGATGGAGGACGTCCGACGTGACGACTGAAACTGCCCGCAGCGATTTTGCCAGCGCTTGGATTTTTTCAAGACGACCTGAGATTTTGGTTTTCGCTATGGCATCTTCAAGCGAAATGGCATCTTCAAGCAAACAGGATGAGACTGTTGACCCTTGGTGCTGAAGAAACGTGGAAAAAAACCTGTAGTACTGTTTGGAGAAGCTATTGAAATCATATCCATCATATTAGGTCACTTTCCTAGGATATCCTAGGACTTTTCATGTTACTTGCCTGTAGCACAGGTTTATCACCAAATTCCCTTGAGATCACTGGCCGCCGATCCCACACATCGTGTCATCACCAACCCAAAATTAGGCAGTCATATCAGCAATAATGATATGGTCTTTTTCCAGACATTTGTTATTTGCTTTTCGCTGGTGTTGCCTCTGATCTCTGGGGAACCGCATCAGGATGTCTTCATGAAGACTTAACGGTTTCAAATCCGCCAAAATTCCTGCATCAAAACAGCGAGATTTGAGATTTTTGTTGCAAGGTTTCAAAAGAATGATGTCTTATTCCATAGGATCCATGTATGATATATTTACCTACATTTGGTTGATATTTATGGATTATTTATGGTAAATCTAGGTAAAAATACCATATACATGGATGGTATGGGTATAGTGAGGTAGTCAACCTCAAAGATGAGCCTCAATAAACCTCAGCTGTTTCTCCACTCTTAGGAGGATTCATCAGGTTCTTCCCTGACTGATTGGGTGTTGAATGCCTTGACACTTGGCGCTTGCGGGAAAAATGGAGGTGGTTCCAACAAATTTGGGGTTAGCCGTAGAGGTCCTTTTTTTTTCCATGTTTTCCACGGCACTGCTGGGGATGAACTGGCAATTGATACAATCGATTTGCTTGACTTGTGTGTTTTGCCATCTTATTCTCATGTTCATGAATCAACAGGAATTTTCATGATCTATTGATCATTACGAATCTTTTTCCTCTAAGACTCTGGAAGGAGTGTTGAAATTTGCCGTCCTGAAATCATGGAGAAAGTTGAAGATTACACCGTGGAATGGCTAGCCACTCTCATAAGGTGGCAAATTGTAAGGGGCTATGAATCCACCAACTCCCATGGGAGTGAACCGCCAATGGGTCCTTTCTAGGTGGCATAAGGATCCCTTGCTACTAAATCCCCGCAAACTCAAGTGGACACGAAACAACCACTTCGATGATGATGATGATGATGATGATGATGATGATGATGATGATGATGATGATGATGATGATGATGATTTGTTTACGATGGTTTGGCGAAACATCGCGAAGCAATGGTCATTCCATGCTGTTGTGGATCGATCTATGATCTCATTGCAGATCTAACGCTGTGGGCTGGGCTGCCTTGGAAGTACTCTGTGAGATGCCGGAGCACAAGATGTTCTCGGAGAAAAAGTTATTCTGACATCCCTGTCCCTACCCTGGGCTTCCACCACCATTGAAATAATGGTTGACCCAATTTCGATGATTAAAACCCTTAGGCAATCAATGGTGGTTATATTAACACCCATTGTTTCAATGGTGGTTGGAATCCCGGAATCCCTATGTTTACTTGCAAGATGCGGATGCCCATGGTGCGCTGTCCATAATCTCCCTCCCCAAAGTTGAGCTGTTGCAACTTCAACTGTACGTCAAAACGCTGGATCTGAGGGATTGTTTTTCCCACCTTCAACTTTGCAGAGATAACTACCAGCTGATTGTAGTTCAACCGTGGACGCAGGTTATCCCCTTATATTACATTGATCTGAATGGACCACCCATTCTGAACCACCTTTTTTCAGACGGAGAAGACAGGCCGGAAAACAGCGGAGAAAAAGAAAACGTCCAACGTTTCGAAGGAAAGAGTCATTGCAAGACTCCTCTGATTCTTCAGCTTGTGCTCCAGAGACTCTGGTTACCCCGCAAGCTGCAGGTTGGGGTGCTTGGGAACGGAACGTGAGAGGGGTGCGCGGGGGACGGTGGTTGGGTGGTTGGGTCGGCATGCCCGCACAACTGAAGGTGTTTTGAAGATCGATAGTTTCCGGATCCATGTTCCGTCCTTGCCCAGCTTAAAGCCTTGAGAAGACACATATTTTTTAGTGCTCAGATTTCTTTGGAAAAAGAACTATGCAAAACCATCGATCTTAACAAAAATGCCCCGAATCATATCTCAATTCGCTGGATGAACAAAATACCGCAGATTTCTGGGAGGCGGTGTTTGTGAATCCTGCCGGCAGGTTCTGAGGGTTCTGAGGCTTCAATGACGGAACATTCCGCGGGAAGAATCTTGGCGAAAAGTCGACGTAAGAGATGGTTTTAAAGGATTTTAAAGGGACCTGGGCGTCCAATCAGGTCAATTCGCTCAGATTTTTCGGGCATGAAAAGGTAAGCTTAAACGTGAAAGATGGATAAAAATGGTCTCTATAGCCTTTCTTTTTACTGTAACTGAGATATGATCCAATCATATCATTTTATATTCCATATCATCTGCTTCGCTGGCGTTTGTTTCATTGTATATGTTTGGCATGTGGCATATAGTGCTTACTTTGATGCAGGGTCATTGACAGAGAGGTGACAAGTGATTTTGCATTGTTGATCTCAGCCTTTTTTGGAAGCGCATTTTTCAATCGTATGTGGTTCCATTTGGTTAATTATCGCGGGTTGTCTGACTCGATAGAGACGAAGCAGAAAACAACCAAACAACAGAGATGCTTTTGTGGGAAGTGTTTTTTCAGTTCGTTTTTAAACATTTTTTAAACTCCTGTGGTATCCTGTGCTTACCTTTTGAGTAAACACATGGTGGAAACCGGTCTCCCTTACATGGAAGTTTCACGAAAGACCAGATGCTGAAATCAGTCGTTTCGCTGTGAGGATGTGATCCTTGTGTCTTCTTTAACTCAACAAGGGGTTGTGCAGATGGGCGCAGGTGCACATTCTGCTGGGAGCTCAAGTTTTTTTTGGGGGCTCAAAATGTCACAGGCGGAACCGTGTGTTTCTGTTCTTTTTTCCCCAAAAAAAGGCTGGAAAGAGGAAGTTACCGAAATTCTTCAAGGGAATTATCAACTGGAGGGGTTGTAGATCTTGTTGGGTCGGTATGTTCACTCCAGTTGCAGGGAAGGAAACCAAAAACTCAAGACTTGAGATGTTGATGATGATGGTTCAGGCCTCGACCCATCATTTCGCATTGTTGAAGTACCGGCCGCATAATGGGTGAAAATCACTTGCACAAAATGGAAAGTGTAGGAAATTGGAGCAAGATCCATGTAGCAAGTAACTGGAACTTGTGACTATTATTCTACTAAGTTACTACATATTCGTACTTCAATACGGCCATTTTGCATATGATCAATCATTATATTGAGCCCATTTTGGCCCTATGACGGCCAATTTACCTCATGTTCATAGACTCAAACGTCCCAGTTTCGATGTCCAGGTGAGCCACGAAAGAAACCTTCTTACTTTCCATGAAATCCGCCTGGTTGTTTAAATAATGACGGGATCATGGGATCCTTATTTCTTGGACGTGAAATAATCCTTATACTGGGTTGAATTTCATTTAAAAAAAGTCCCCTACAAAACCTGGGAGTTTGGATGTCATAAACAACCAAATAACAACAAATCCCCAAAACAAAGCACCAAAGGCCCCCCCCTTTTTTTCATTGCAAAAAAAGGTCATCTTGAACATGCCAAAATCAGTGTGGCCGGTCAGCATCGTCCGCGGAAGTTGACTCGGGACAGGATCAAAGACAGAGACTCGGGCGGAACCGAGGGCCGAAAGAAACCCCGGGAGGGTGGATCCAAAAAACTGGGCCGAAAGTTGCCAACATTTTCCATCAACAAAAATCCATTAAATGTAGCTAAATATGCAGCAGGATCCTATGGGTAATGAATCATATTATCATTTTTTTTGATATGACATAGTTAGTTAGTCTTCCAACTATTGTACATACGAACTGCATGTGCTTGAAATGTAAACATGCTTTCAATGAAGAAACATATCCCAAACATCCATGTAAATACGCACAAGTACCCAGATGCTGAGAAAAGAGGAGACAAACAGTATGATTTAGAAAGGGCAAGAATGCATCAATGCTAACCCAAGATTTAGGTAGTCAAACAGATTCTGATGTTCCCTCCTCTTCACAAAGCTCAGGCTAAGATCAAAACATGGCGCTCATATGGAAAGCCGCAACTTTACTAGGCGGTGCTTTCAGATATTTTTTATTTTCACCCCGATCCTTGGGGTTTCAGGATCCAAATTTGAATTGCGCGTATCTTTCAAATGGGTGGTTTTTTCCCACCAACTACTGTTGATGGTTCAGAAATCCGGCCCAACCAGTTGACATGGTAAATATCCCATATGCAACAGTAGTTTGGCTTCACCCAATACCTACTATTTTCATTGGTTGAAAGGCGGCTCTGTCAGAAAATCCTTATATACCATTGCACTTCTAAGTCGGTCTGATCTTTCAGGTAATGCACCGTTGGTTGACTTATAGGTCGGTAAAACACCACATGTTACTGTGAATGTACTACCTTCATTGATAGATAAATGTAATGAATACTGGAAAATACCGTGTTGAAATATGAGATTTTGTTTTTCAGGCATTGGATATTGGGGATTGCATGAAGATGTGAAATACTTGTATGAAAATACCTGGGTTGCGATGAAATTTGCTGAAAGAAGTTCATTTTGGGAAATTTTTTCCCATCAAAGACATATCAAAGAGCTTTTCCACCATCAGGATCCGTGAATATGCCTCATATGGGTAGGGATCCAAGTTTCAATAGATCTACCAAATGCCCTCCAGGAAACTACCATATCCCATCTTGGGAAAAGGGACATCATGTTCGAGCACACCTTGGGTGGGGATATGTTGGGAGGGAACATACATGCGTACATGCAGTTTTTTTGAACATTAAATATCTCACTGTTTGGGAGCATGCGAAAGCATGCCAACTCCCAAAAGCGAGCCTCACACATCTCAGGAATTGAACAGTGCTTGGCAGCACCGCCAAGTCAAGCTCCTTGGCGGCGTAAGGTAAGATTTCATCTCGGAAATAATGCCCTTTTTGTTTTAAAGTTTGCGCCTTGATTCTCCAAAGGCCAGGGCGGAACGGCTATGTTTTGTTCATGTTTTTTGGCGGATTTAGATTGGTATATTATGTAAATGGCTATTACTATTAGTACACATTTGGAAATGATTGACAACCCCAAATTCCTCAACTGGTCAAGCCATGGATGAAAATTACTGAAAAGACACCAAAAATCCAGCTTTCTTCCTACCTTGGGATGGAAAACTCCACTGTTTTTTTTTAAGCCATGAGATGACATGTTACCATTTTTTCCGGGGAAAAACCCTTCAGCCCGCCGCAACACGGGCGCAGCCGCGAAAGGTGCATCACTTGTTGCAACGAGAGGCCAGGAAACACCCCTATGCTCGAAGTGTCTTGGTTCGAAAAATTCCATGGGGGTGACCACCTTGAAGGACGGGAAAGCGACCAACAAACAGGGCCCCGAAAACCATCGACCATGGAAAAAAACGGTACATTTTTCCCTAAATTTTGTTGATATTTTATGGGTTTTCATGTAGGTAAATATGCCAGTCATTGCCAGTCCCATGGATTCTATCGGATATATTATTTGGTATTACATTCATTCCTTAAGAAAGGGCGGATGATCCCTACAGTTGTGCCCACCACCTGCCTCTGGACGTTTCATCACCTTGGTTTGATGCGGAAGTTTGGGTTGGGGATCCTTTGGTAGCATCTTTGTCTTGAGTTTCTACCCTTAAATGTTCGATTTTTTTTTGGTTGCCAATGATTCAATATTCAAATAAATTTATGATATACCAATTTTCGAAAATCATTGAGTCATTGCATTCTGAAATTCTTTCTTTGTCACCAATGGAGTCCATCAGGTCTTATTCGTGGATACTTGGACGAGCAACAACCACATGTCGTTGTAGAAGACGAACCGCCGAGAGAAGAAAGAATCTTTTTGTGACACCCAAAAGAATAGGGACAGATTTGATGAGCCCTGCAGAAAACTTTGAGCCGGGCATTCTGCATTCTTGAAGTTTTTCTTTTGGTGATTTTAGGACAGAATTGAATGAACAAATTCCAAATTTCATGCTGCATTCAAGATTCCATTGTTTTGCTGGTTCATAAATAGTGGCCCTGGCGCATCAAGGGGTCACTGAGCCGTAGAATAAGATCACTTTGCTTGTACATGCTTGACATCTCCTAGTGCCTTCCACCTGGAACGTACTGTGCATGTCAATGTAGCTGATGTCGACAAGGGAAAGCTCCAAATTAAGGGAGAGATGCTTTGCATGAGAATTCTGGCTTTCTTTTCTTATTTTTTTTGTGCAAGAACAGTTGCATTATGTTTGGAACTTTCCGCGGTGGAATTCCTTCTTCTTGACCACGAGTTTGATTGGTCAAAGAATGTTGCACTGCTTGAATGTTCTTCTTTTCTTCATGAGACTTGCAATGCGCAACCGTGGTTTGAAATATTTTTTATTTTCACCCCTACTTGGGGAAGATTCCCATTTTGAGTAACGGGGACCCTGTAGTTTCCCAGTGATTTGTCTTGGTCACCAATCAAGATTGGCTTCAGAGCAAGTTCTGGTCACTACGGTTGTACCAGGTCACATGAAGAAAACCTGCTTGTACAGGGTAGCTTACCTTGGCCAATGGCTAAACTTTAAACTTTTTGGGATTACTGGGATTGCATATTTAGTGAGAAAATAAAGTTGAAACGGCTGTATTTCAGGGTCCATTGGCTAAGTGAGGTAGGTAGAGTCACCGATTTTGAGCCATCTGAGCGGTTTTGTTGCGAACCGCCAAGGGTATTGAAACGGTGGAAGGACTCGTCGGCTCGGCTCTAAGGGGTGTCTCATGTTGTATCTATGAATGATTGAAGGCGAATAAGAGTTACCCTCCTGGAAACTAACATATCCCATCCCAAGGCAGGTTTGAAGATGATTTTACTTCACTCAAGGTGGGACATGTTGGTTCCTTGGAGGGTATTTGATGTTACTTGTGTATTGGATGTGGATGATATACACCAGCGACCGCCTTTAATTGGCACAAGAAAGCTTGTGGATGAAAATATGTATATATATGTTTATTGATTGTTTTGCAAACATTCCAGAACTAGCTTGGGAGTGAGTACGGCGGTACGGGAGCCTGAAAAAAGAGTTTTTTCCCAAAAATGGTCCTACTAAGAGAAGGACAGCCTCGGAGAACGGGGTCACCTTTTTTGGAGGAACATGTTTGCCTAGGTTAGGCATGAATTTTCATAGGTGAAACGCGATCATTCAAATACAAGCGGAACAAATCAAACACGCCAGTTTTTTAAGTGTTTTTAAATGTTCTTTGTGTTTCCTTGTCTCATATGTTCCATGTAAAGCCCATGTCAAACCTGTTGGACCAGGGCCTATACAACTATGCCTCGGTAGGATATGTTTGGATGGCTTGTAACTTAGAACGTCAAACAGCCAGCTTCTTGATTGAAAGGCATGCAGATGATTTTTGTTCTTGTTCGTTCCTGTGCACAGCTTGGACCGAAGCAGGCGAGCCGACAATTTTTGAACAACGGCACATCAAACGCATCACATCCCTGTGCAGAGTTTGTTTCAAGTGTGTGTCCATGTGCGCGATGCAGTGCCTGTTAAGGGACCGCTGGAACAAGGCCGAAAGACTAAGATCAGCATCGCGGGAATGCACAGATCGATGTGTGCGTGAAGTGCATTTTATAGGGGATATCCAGTTTGTACGGCTCTGGGTGAATTATTTAGTTCGACCTCACCCGGACTGAAGATTACAAAAACAAAATCGGAAACAACCATGTGATTTCTCGATCCCAAGCCTTTCACAAATGATGAAGATGTTGTTTTGTTGAGGTGGGTGAGTCATCAAAAATCCGCCCAGTGGCCAAATATCTGCTGTTCCCCCATTCCCCCTTCCTGAAAATCCCCAGCTTTTTAGAAGGCTGGAATGCACGCTGCCTATTTAGAAGGCTGTGTCCGAGCAATTGGACACCAAATCTATCCAACTGCTCCCGGGGGGCCGGTTTGAAACAACGAGGTGAGAGGTGATGGTGGTCGCCAGTGCTGTGAGATGACCCATCGAAAGACTTAGATCAACACATGGTCGAAAGGATGATGGGCAGAATTTTTGCATCCCAATTGACATTCGAGATCTACAGCAATTCAACCATCCTAAATATCCTAACCATCCTGCTTGGTCCTGGTGGCAAAGTACCAAGTTGACGATTTTGTGCTGGGTTTTTCTAGGTCGAGCCACGGAGACTGGCACCATCTCTCGCCCCATAGTTAAAAAGCCGCGCGCTGAAATCCCCCGAAATCAGAACTGTAAATCCGGCGACTGAGCGGATTTTTTTTGAGGTCCATGACTCCAATTTTAGTTTTAAAGGAAATTTCTAAGACAAATGTGACAAATCCATGAAATATCATCAATGTGTATCTGAATCTCCATGTCTTGGAATGGACTTATCTTTAAAGGGGGATGTACTGGCCCATTGCCGGGCCATGCTGCTACCCCGGTCCCAGCGGTGGTCAATCATGTAAAGGCGGCATTGACTTCGGTAGAGATGGGCAGTTGTTGCTAGATATTGCAATTGCAGCAATGAGTGGTGATGATTGATAGATGAGATTGAAGTTGTTGATTTTGGGTGGATGTTTTTGTTGATTTATCTTGGATTTTACCTGGCACCCCTCTCTTACAGACTGACAGTTTGTGCCTGCTTGAGTACAGAACCCGTCCCATTTCAATTGCCTGGATGTGCTGAATTAAGATAGCACTGTACTGGCATTCTAGATGAGAGATCGTCATCCAAAAAGAGCTTGGATTTCCTGCAGCATGTGGTAAGCACCCCCTTGCTGCTGCTGCAAAGTCGTAGCAGGAAGGAATTTAATAAAAGCAAATAAGAAGGAAATGGATGGATTTTTACTGATGCATAATGCATGATAAATGTAGTATTAGTATGAATGTAATGCATTGTGTTAAAATAAATGTGTTATATATGTTTTTTAGAATACATGTTTGTATTTTCGCTTTTAATGTATGAAAAAAATATATATATATTGATATATTGTTTTTATTTACGTATATACATGCATATGTTTTTGTTTTACAAGTTGCAGGAATCTGCCTATCAACCGTAGCATGTTGAAGCTGGCAGTCAACCATTGCGTTGCATGTTCGACATTGTGGCAATGCTGATTCTATATGTTGTGCGGTATGGGGAGCAAATTCGATCTTGTATATGATATAGCGATTTGTAGCGTATGGTACCAGGTTTCATTGCAAAAGGATGCGTTTGAGAACCATGTTGACATCCTCATTTTCTAAGTTGTTTTCCACCTTGGCTGAAAGATCACTAGGCTCCCAAGGTTTCTTGGAAAATCACTACCTTTTGCCCTCTTCAGCCTTTTGGCTTCCGGCGAAGCGAAACGTGAGACGCCACGCCGCCACTGCCACATGAGCACTCCATCGTCCCCAGCATCAACAACTACGCGATGGGTTCAGAGGTTGAATCTCCGCGGCATTGGCCTCAGGGCCACTGGATCCCGCCCCGGGTTTACGTCACGGGACATCTCGACGTTTTTTGACAGCTTCCTGAAACAAACCTTTGGGACCCAAGGTCCGGAATACTGTTTCTGTTCTTTTATTTTTGTGAAGTGTCAAATTAGTTCAAATCAAGTCGAATTGGACACAAAAAACTGTTAGCTGAAATTGTTGGGAAACATCGACTCATAAACAGTTTGTGATTTATATACCAGCCTTCTCAAACATTTTCGTCGTTCCTAGTAGATGCCCCCCTTTTTTAAGGGGCTTCTACTATCATCGTTTAGAAGCCCATGGTAACCTACCGGGTTTCTGCAGCTTGTCGGCTTTGTGGGGCTGGTGGCTTCAAAAACTCCCAAGGAACGTTGAGTCCTCAGACCTCAGCGATGAAGAGTCGAGTCCGTTGAGTGCGACGGTGAGAAGCCCATTCAGTGACATGACGTAGAAATGCAGCCATACAAAAGGGAGGGGTAGAGGGAGAAAGTTTTTTTTGGATGTTCAAACAACTTCAACGTAAATGAATACATGTAATTTTCATGTGCATATATAAAGATGATTATCTAGAATGCACATAATGTTTTTCAAGAACATATAAGATATATATATATGATTTATGTTTCGATCTACGGGTTGCTTGGCTGGATTATTCATGTTCGCCCTGGGAGAGGTACAACTGGTGCCTATTTGAATGGGGGAACGGGAAGCCTTAAAGACTTGAATTCAGTCGAGTGAATAAGATAGACACTACTTTAACCCAGAGTCTAATTATCGTTGTTACTATACTTTTCTTTCTTTCTTGATGAATTTCCATTGTACCCACAGGGTAGGTGGGTTCGCTTCATTTTCTTTGGATTGAAGGTTTTTGAGGTGCAAATTTTTGTGCCTTCACGATTTCCTACATACTTAAGCCTCCAGAACTAGTGAGTTGATATAGTTTAGTGGATAGGGTAGTTGCTAGGAATGCGGGACATAAAATACATATCTAGGAAGCTATCAATCAATATAATATGTATAATTAAATGTATGAAGTATATTCATATCTTAAATGCACGCCTGTTTCACACACACACACACACCCATATATATATATACATATACACGTAAATATTTGCAATACATATCTATCAGTAAATGGATGTTGATATGATATCACAGCACTGCTCTTTGAGCAGTTTTGCTTTCTGTGCCACACGGTTGTTTGCCTGTGTAAAACTTATCAGCCTTAAACATCCCCTCACAGCCATTTAACCCTACCGTTAAACGGAGAAATCCTGGCACAGGTTGGGAGACTCTCCCAGGCAGATCGCCACCAAACAGACCTTTGGCCACTTTCCAGGATGCCATGGATGGATGGCTGTTGTTTGGGTGGTTTAAAACCAAGCTAATCACCAAGTCACGTCGAGATATGTAGAGTTGATCCTGTATGTGTCAAGGAAAGTACTTCTGTGTTTTTGGAACATATCTATGCAAGATATATATATATATATATTACATATCGACAAATAGAGACGATAATATTGTATAGATAGGAGTGATACTTACATAAATATGTATATATTTATTTATATGACATTTCCTGATAATTCGACCATTCATCATGATGACTTTGGGTGGGTAGTAGTGATGTCACGTGGTATCACTCACAAAGTCTGATGTTAGTTAACTTAGCCGTTAAGGTATGTTAAGGTAATTTGGTCATCTTCCTGAAAAATGGCCTAACCAAGCAATTTTTTGAGGTGAGTGCACTCATGGAACACTCTAGATCAAACTGGAAATCTGTAAAATCTCCGAAAAGACACTCAGTTACCAATGACTGATTCCATGTGAAAAAAATCGCAGGGGAAGTCCATCTTCAACCGGCAAGGACCACATGAAGCGCAAGTGCAATCCGTGCGTGTTTTTCAACTCAGCCTTGGGCTGTCGCAACGGTGAGACTTGCGAATATTGCCACTGGGTGGCAGATGAAAAGGCTGAGTCGCCATGGTTTCAGGTAGTGGAGTCATCAAGTTGGTTTGGGTGGAATAAGGAAAACTCTTCTGGACCTTGGGTTTTTTCAATTTCATGGGAAGTACCAAAACCATCCAAAGCCTATTGCAGCCATGACTTTGGGTTCATGTCATTTCATTTTTCAGTATGTAGCGGGTCGGGTTACATACTAAAACTGAGGGATGTGCAGGTTCAAACATTATGCAGTACACGCTGCGCGTTCAAAAGTAATTAGGGTATGAGTGCCTAAGGGTTGTTTGTGGTAGAAGGGGGGGGCTTTCTACAACCAGGGCAATCAACAAAAACATGGTGGTTCGTTAACATACCGCCAGAAAGAGGCGCAAACATTTGACTCTGAAAGATTCTGTTGGAGAGTCCGTGCGGTAGTTTCACACAATACCCTATTCAACTGGCCCTTCTTGTTCTTGTTCTTCATTGTTCCATATTGATACTGAGTTCGTCTCATGTTTTTTGTTTCCCAGTTTCCCGTGTTTTTGTTCCTCCTATGATTGCTTGCGATTGCTTGTGGTTGTTGTTGCGGTGGTGCTTATCGTGGTGGTGGTCGTCATCCTGATCTGCAGCCCTCCACAGGGTGGGAGAAGACTACCTGACCACCTCCAACGTGGTCAGGATGAAAAGAACTGCGGATCACTTTGTGTTTGACAGTTTTATTGAAAACTGACACTAAGGTCATTTGGAGCACCCCAAAATCAGCGTCTCAACTGCATTTTCAATGGTCAAGCTTGCGATGTGTGTCCTTTCCCAACTGGGCAAAAGTTGTCAGCACAAATTGCAGAGCGCAGCACAAGGAGCCTTACCTGGACATTGAGTCATCCAAAACATCCTGAAAGTGGATACCATACCAGTTTCGATCAACTAACGTAGCCCTTCAACAAAAACACCATTTTGATGCTATTCACGCAGTTGTAAGTTGGTGACGCACTATACTGACTCTGCAAGCCGAAACTTTCGTTGTTTCTTTGAGTTTGACAGTTCAACCCACAATCAATGGGTATGAACCCAAAATTATGAACTATACAAACTTTGCAAAATCAAGAACTCCATGGACATTTTGTATCTCAGGTGTTTTTTTTGGTCACAAATGTGGGGGGAAATTAAATTTTGATAGAATATTGATAGATACATATTCCTAAACAGTTAGATGACTCAATTTCACCAGCAGCTTTCATTTCATCGCCACCTCACCGTTACTGGCGTTTTGTTGAGGTCAGCATCGTCCTCGGAAGATGACTCGAGATAAGATCAAAGCACGAAGCTTGGGTTGGTTTTTGTCTGGTGTTACGTTGTGCCAAGGTTTGGACGACGATTTGTTTATTGATTTGTGGTGCAAAAATGTTACTTGGGGAGAGAGAGAGTGAGTGACGCCAATGAACACACACACTCACAGATATGTGTATAAACATACGCATGTACACCTGTGTGCAAGCAAACTGTGCCCTTCCAATGGTGAAAAAGTAGTCCACAGTAGCCAGATACTTCGGGGGAGAACATGGGAGATGTACAGACACCCCAAGAACGTTGAAGGGATGGAAGATGAAAAAAATGCTTCCAAGGTTATTTCCATTTTGAATCCCATAGCATCTGGTCAAATCATAGCGACCTCACACCACCTGGGCGCCCCAAAGGTAGCGTTTGGAAGGGAAATCCCTTATTTCAGGAAAACCTGGGTTGGTGAAATATTTTGGATTTGGCCAGATAGGATCCATGTATGGTAAACAGATTTCCTTCTTTTTCAGCAAATCAGAAGCATAGGACACGCTTGAGAACACATGATTGAACTATGGAATTTGTAAAAAATATGTAAGATGAAAATCATAGAAAGTGTTGAAACGTTTGAAACAATGATTTGAAAACCTACCTTGAAATTACCTCCACTGAAATTCAGGGGTTTTTAGCTGTTGGATTCTCACAAGGTGATGAATCAAGACGTGCAACCCTATGGTAGGCCCACCTAAGTTGATGAGTACTTACCATCCCTGAAATTAACAGCAAAAGCCCCTGAAAAAGGGATGGTTGGTTCAGATGATCCGGCTTGTTTTTGGGATCACCAGGATCGTTTCAGGGGCAAACTTGCCGTATCCGGGATATGTTAGCAAACGACTTGCACGAAACGGAGATGTTGGATTTTCACCAGTGAACGGTCGGGAATGAATCCGAGGAATCGAGAAATGCCTTGGTGGACCTGCAGGGGAAATGCATCATTCGTTGCCGACTGGCATCCAACATGGAGGGAGAACAGGGATGATTGAATGGGACACCTTTCTGGCAGGGATCAAACTTGATGCAAACATAGGGTAATTTTGAAGGATTTCCACGAAAAATAGTGCCCTGTTTGGGTGCTGTAGAGGATTGCGGATGGATTTGTCAGATGATTCACTTTATGTTGATGCGTTCTGTACTTGGGTTTTTCTCGCATTTCTACTGAGAAATTTTCTGATGCAAAAAGATGTGTTTTTTTTCCAGGCACTGAATTCAGCGGAAGTATTGCAAAGTTGGTTACGTCCAAGCACATTCAAGCGGGGTAGTGCCATACAAGGATTCTTATGGGAACCTAACAAACCGAGGCAAGAAGAGGCCATTGGACATGCGTATGCCAGAAGCTGCCTGGGTGGCATCGAGTGGAGAAGAGGAATTTCCCACGGGGAAAATCCCAGGGGTCCCAACTCAATGGCGTTTTCGGTGGCGTTTAGCCCCATTGAACTTGGCAAAGATGAACCTCACATCTTCCTAAGTTGCATTTCTTAATAGTCAAGTTGCCTAAGTCCTTTAACTGTTCTCTAAATTTCTCGACATCTTTGAAGATGACCGGAATATTCCACTGGAATGATTTTCCACTGTCCCCAGGTTTGATCCGAGGATACCTAGATGATCAGGCTCAGCCGGTGAACAGCAGTATTTGTTCGTTTTTATTTTGTGGCTCGAAACTCACAATTTCGCTTGTGATAAAATCACGACCCTGACATCTACTGACCATGGCTCTGCGCAGAAACATCGGCAGCGAAAATCCACACAGCATATCGAGGTTACCACACAGCAAAAATCTGCAAACTGTGACTCACTGGCCAGGCACTTGCCGCTACTTCCTTTGGTCAGAGTTTGAAGATTTGAAGATGATTTGAAGCAGATCCCTTGAAGATCTTGAAGGAAGTTCCATCTCTCAGATTCGCCGAATTGCCAAGGTAGCCGGGGGTTTTCACGCCTGCGTTTTTTTGTTTTTATACCTCGTTGTTCAGTGTAAACATGTGTAAACTGGGTGATGTTTCCCAAGCATCTTCAAAAGAGAACCTTATTTTGGTTTTGAGGGTAGCATATGGTAGCCACTTCCAAGTGCTTTCAGGCCACTTTCCTGGCTCATCTTGGCGGAATTCAGCTGCATTTTGTCAAGGATTTGCATGGAATTTTGATTTTGCTTCTGCGTTGAATCGCAGGCAAACCTGAATAGGCAAAGCAAAATTGCCTGTCTGCAATGGCACAATTTCAAGGGTCTCTGGAATTCAAAGACTCTTCTTTTCTTTAGTCATCTACTATTTTAAATCATATGAATGAAATCTACGCCTTGTGAAAGCAATTGCTCCATTTTGAATTTCAGCGGCGAAAAGGGCAGACACTTCAATCCTTCTGCAGAAACTCAGGCAGGAGCCAAAAGTTTCAAGAGAGTTTGATGGTTGTTCGTACTTACTATTTGGGTTGTATAGTCATTTTAAACATCTGCGTGTGTTGGGTCTTAAATACGTTTTAAATTCTACTTGGAGAAATGATCCAATTTGACTCAAATTTTTCAAATGGGTTGAAACCACCAACTAGAACTTGACTTGCCACACCATCTCAAAGAGCACAATCCGATCGCTACAAGCCTCAGCAGGTTTTTGTATGTCTTTTGTTGCTCTCGTGGTAGCTATTACATTCAGTCTCAGAAAGGTTTGACCTCCATATAGATTCATGGTGACCCCGGTGTGGAATCTTTGTCAGGTAGATTCAGAGAGGTCTTTTCTTCTGGTATTTTCTGTTTGTCTTTTTATATTTGTCTCTTTCTTGATCTGCATCTTTCTAGATCTATATCTGTACCCTGCACTGTCTCTAACTGCATGATGTATATATATATACATACAAACTCGACCACTATCTAGTCTAAATCCATATATCATCCATATCTCTACTGACATTTATCTATCCATCTCTGCCTATGTCTATTTATTTTTGGCACTGCTACTTGTAGGACTGCAACAGTGAGTTTTCTGCCTTTGTTCAGCATGGATTGCTGAATGGTGATCTGAGTGGCCAACATTTGGTAAACAGTAATGGTTTGGCAGACTTCACCCAATTTGGAAGCCACAGATTGGATGTACTGGTATGTCACAGTGTTCATTCATACATGATTTACACGGAGCCTGTAACTTGGTATGCAAAACCCCCAACAATTGGTGGTTGGAAGAAGTTGCTCAGCTACAATTTTGAAGACTTGGAATATCCAGGTATTTGTGTGTGTGTTTTTGCGTTGGTCTAGGGGATGGTCTTCGTATTTTTCCATTTTTGTCTTGAGGGAATGTTTTAATACTATTTATATACATGTATAAATATATTATATATACACATCTTATAGTTCATACAGATCAGAATGTTGAGCCCCTTTTAAATCACGAAAGGGGCAGTGGCCACGCGCCTTGCAACGCTTTCTTGGAAAAGATACGGATTTTACATCCAGAAAGCTTGGAGGACCATTTTTGAAGTTCAAACCCATTGTGCCGGACATGTGTCAAGCAAGGGTTCAATGAATTCCTTAGGAAAAAAAGACACGGAATTTGAAATAAATGATGTTGGTAAGGATTAATAGGTGGTGTTTCAAGATGACTCAGCTTTAACACAATACCGGCAGTTCCGTGATGTTTGTCAAGTCTTTCAAAATAGGTTATCATCTCAGCAAGATATTTCTGAAAGTCAGATAATACTCGACTACTACAGTGTGACTTGAAAGTTCACTGTGGCAGTGGCACACTGTACAAAGACGGGACCACTCGGTTGACAAGGGTAAAATAGCACCTAGCTGCCCTCATATTCTGTTTGATCCCCTCAGCCATAGGGTATGCTCCAGTGAGGTCAGTCCAACGAAAAAGCTTCCTGAAGCTCTAAATGACAATTTAGCGACATGTTTTGCAGTCTCAATTGTAGTCATCCCATGTTGTCATTTTCAACAAAATAGTCAACAGTCCTATCCTAGAAACGCCGTGGTTGGTCTGTCCTTGGAACGCTTTTGGATGACCACCATTTGGTATGGCTTCAGGTGCGGCAAACATCTCACGTGGTGGGTCCAGTGATCTCCAGTAGTTTCCATATGCTTCATTCATGGTTATGGTACTTTCGGCCACCGATTGGCTAATCAATCAAATCAAGAAAGAAAACAACTCAATTTCTACCAAAAAACATTTTTTTTCGGAAAAATGAAACGTGTTTTTTTTTAACAGACGAGCTTAACATAGCTTGCAATATAAGTTTGCAATCTTCAATATTTTTATACCTCATCCAGGTTGCCACTATTCAGGAATCCTTTTAAACATATCCAAGCGTGGACCCTGCCACGGAAATCGTGGGGTTTCCCCCCACGATGCGCCTGCCATGGGCTTGCCGAGACCACAGAGTCAAGGTAGTACGCGGCCGGTGCAAGGCTTGGAGGATCATCCCGGTTAGACCGTGGTGAAAGTAGATGGCTAGCAACTCCCAAAAGGTGGCTTAGTAAGGGGCCATGATAAACATGATAAACCAATACATGGGAGTTGCGCCATCTACTTTCCAGGTGGTATAACGGTTAGTAAGTGGTTAATACACCATGGTGGGTAGTTAGTAAGTCCCTCTTTCAAGATCGGGTTGTGAAACACCTCTTCGGACTGGACCCGAACTTCATGGGAACTTATAAAATCTTATAAATGGGGGCTAATTTAAACAACCACTTACGATACCGGGGGATCATCCTCCAACTTGCCCGGTTAGGTGGCTCATTCTACCGCCCCTCTTCCGCAGCATCGCTGGAACCTTGGAGTTTGCAGGTGGGGATGGCTAGCGATGAGAGCCGCGCTCCCTGAAACTAACAGCAAGGATCCGCCCCTTTTAACGATCCAATAGGTGATCCCAAAAAGGAAGCCCGGATCATCTGAACCAACCATCCAGGATATCAGGTGCTTGCCAGCTGTTAGTTTCGGGGCAGGGGTAGATTTGATCCGGATGATGATTTTCAAATTTACACTCGAATGAACTATTTTTTATTGGATCTTTCAGCTTGCACCCTGGTTCCATTTGTACACTCACCGCTTGCAATTTCTTACATTAATTACCCAATTATTTGCCAGGTATACTGCTTTTTTTGGGGGTATAGTTTGGTATAGTTTGGTGGTACGTGGGGTGTTATAGACAGATAAGGAAGATTCCTAAGGGAGCAATCTCCAGCTAGATAGCTTTGGCTACTTCTTTTATGGCATTTAACTTTTGCACTGAATTCTGTAAGACTGGTTTCACCATGTCACTAGCCACAACGCCTGAAACACCCCACGCACGTGCGCGCAGACATGTGCATGCATATGAGGTAGACAGTTTCAATATTTGATTGATTCGACTGTCATGGACTTGATCTACATTACAGGTCAATAATATTATCTACTTGCAACGATCAGGGACAAGGATCGTGAAATTGCCCGGCTGAAAACTGACACAACATCTGCTTCTGTCACGGCATCCCGTGTGAGTTGCCCCTTGCCTGATGCTGCAGAACATGGACCGTGCGACGCAGCACGTTTTCTCACCATAGCAGATGCCGCAAGGCTCAGTCAAGCTAGTTCGTTTCATTTTGGTAATTTGCAAGACCTTCATATCGAGGTCGATGCTCCCTAGTTCAGCAGTAGAATTTGATTTCTCCAACTGCCGTGTGTACAGCTTGCCACGCACAGCACGGTTCCTGTTTACTCCTAAGCTTGGTCCTTGGGGGTGGTGTGCCGTTAGGGCGTCTCTGTGAGACAGCGTGACCGCTATGCCCGAGAGAGAGAGAGAGAGAGAATATTATACTAATATGCTATTGCTTAATTACTTCATCAAAATGGAATTCTAACACCAGGTTAATTGTTTCTACATACATTTTTTACGTATGATTTAAGCATGCAATATATCCCCGCTGTATCACACCATACGGAAAAACACACCCGCCGTCACGAATGGGTCCGAAGTTTTCCGAAACGCCAGGATCGTGGGCCGAATGATCTGGCAGTTTGGGGGCTCGGTACTGATGAGGCAGAAAGGCTGTCTTTTCTTTTAAAGGACACTTCTAAGGGGGGAACCATTGTTGTACAAACCATTAGAACCATCAATCATGGGTCCAGCTGGTTTTTACAATCAGGGGCTTTGATATTTGATTGTATATCTTTGGTTCATGATATTGACTCAATCATTGTTCATATGAAGATGTAATTGCCCTCTAGGGAACTAACATATCCCACCATGGGAAAAGGATAATGATCTTCAAAGGTACCTTTGGGAGGGGATATGTTTTCCCCCAGGGGGGGGAAGACACATTTCTTTCAAAAGAGACATTTCTAATATGATCGGTCTAAGATGCTATGAACCCCTGATTTGTTATACCAATCATTGTTCATAAGAAATTACATATGTAATCATAGCTGGTTTTTCATTTTCGCTGGCTAGTACGGAACCAGATTCTTTGAGGGATGTAAGGGAACTAGCTACTCTTTTAGGCGGCAGATCCTATCCCATATCATCCATGTAGGTAATTTTGACCTAAACTTGCTGGATTTTTATGGTAAATGTTGGTAAATATGGGTGATTAAATGTAGGTCAATCTACCATACATGGATGCTATGGGTATCATAATTATCTGCAGATATCCGAGTGCCGTTTTTCAGGTGATTGAGTCACTACCGACGCCAGAGAAATCGCCCAGTAGCCTTGCCAAATTTGCGCGGCAAAGGACGGCATTTCTTGCGCAGTTTTTTGATTTTCATTGGAGACGTGTAAAATTGGGATGCAATTGACCATTTTTGGATCGTGAGTTGAAATCCCACACATAGGGGTCAGGGGGTCGGCTGTGCACGTGCTTTCTGGGGTCGCAAGTACACGCGGATGGTTCTGGCCAGGGTCGCAAGGGTAACGGCCGCGGCGAAGGGCCCCGTCTGTACACGCGGAATGGTTTTGCTGTATGTACACCTTTGTTCTTGCAGCTGTGTATTTTGTGTGCTCCATGTGTGCAGGTTGTCAGGTTCATAACAATGCTTTTTGGACATGTGTAAAGTATGTACCGAAGCAGTCCATTGCGTAGCACGTTGAACACGGGTTACATTACAGGTTTGGACATGTGTAAAGTATGTACCGAAGCAGTCCATTGCGCAGCGCATTGAACATGTGTGCAAGTGCAAAAGAATGTCATCATCCCCACCCCACCCCACCCCACCCCACCACACCCCACCTTATCCCATGTGATGTGTGCGCAGGTGACTCTGGGTGGAAAAAATGATTCAAAACTGTGCCTTACTTGTGACTCCAGTCTGTGTGCGCGGGTGACTCTGGAAAATGGCGGTGTGCGCACGTTACTCCAGTCTGTGTGCGTGGGTGACTCTGGAAAATGGCTGTGTGCGCACGTGACTCCAGTCTGTGTGCGCGGGTGACTCTGGGTGGAAAAATGATGCAAAATTGTGCCTGTGTGTACTTGTGACTCCAGAGTGTGTGCGCGGGTGACCCCCTGACCCACATAGGAGTTAAAGTTTTGGCACCATTTGGAAGATGAAGTCATTGATTTTCCATGATACCTGGTTGTATTTTCTTTAAGCATCGGGCAGTACTTTTTCAGCTGGGCACCCCCAAACCCACAGGACCTGTTTTTCACCGCCAGAATGGTTGGAGAGGGGGGATCTATGGAATATGAAAAGCTATGCTGGGCTACCTGCAACATGGGTTCCTGTTGGAGTATGCATTTGATAAGTTACATTCTAACCAGTACAGGCAGTTGGGCAGAACACTTGGGGCTCCCAAGGTAGAAACAAAAAGTGCACACAAATTATCCCAGAATAACCATTTTCATTGATTTTCCCTAAATTTGGGAGATTTGCCCAGCGGCCTTCTTTGATGCTCAGTCTTTGTTTGGACCCAATGGTTTCAACTTTGTGTTGTGTTGTTCTTGAGGGGCAAATTTCAAACCTTTTTTTCTTTACATAATTTTGTTTTGTAGCAGTCCAATTTTCAACTTCGCATATTATTATCCAACAGGTTCCAAGAAGGTATCTCTGAGATGCGTGTTTTGACGTTTTTTGTATTCAAACTGTTTGTGCAATGTTTCCGTGCTCAACGGGAAACATTTGAACACACTACCCATCATTGTGTGAAGAATTCAGGAAGATCCATGCAGTTCTGTCAGAACGGGCCAGCTAAATCTTGAACAATTAGCAGCCATCGTCTTGCTTTTTTACAAGGTCACCAGTTTTATTTGGGACTCCTTTTGACGGACGAGTGTTAGAAAAAGGTGCGTTGCAGATAGCAAACTTGATAGGAAGTGAAGGGTGTTCCACATGGGGGGCCGTTTTCACAAGAATGTAATATACATGATTCCCTACAAAGTCAGGACCAGTACAGAAAGAATTGGAGGTGGGTGTGACAAAATGTGTTTAGTGGGTGCTGTACATATGATTATTTTGATTTGAATTTAGATATATAATTATAGAAATCTAGAATGTTAAACATTCACTATGTCTCATGAGGGTACCAAGCAATGGTTAATGGTTTCAGTTTGATTTGAAATTAGCTGGTGTGCTATTCTAGATAGATCTCCAAGTCATCATCTCTTTCATATGGCATTCCTCATTCGTATTGTAAACCAGCAATTTTTAACCACCAAAGTAGCCGGTGGTTTAAGGGTAGAAGGATAGCCAGTGGTTGAAAATTAGGAGCGTGCACCAGATCTTACAGCATAGGGAAACTGGTGGTACGCTTCGGATGGTACCTTTGCTGTTTAACTTTCCAAGGACCCCTTTTAAAAGGGGAAATTTGGACCCCATAAAAATATCCACGAAAAAAATAAGGTCCAAAAAAATGGGGTTGATAAAAAAATCAGAACCCCCCCCCCCATCCCAAGGGGAAAGCTCCCACCATTTTCCCTACGATTTCGGATTTCATCCTCGCTGCCCCAGGAGTGTCGGCCTTAAGTGCGACCCCTGGCTCTCAAGTTGTCGGAGCCTTCAGAGGTGGATTTTTTTGATGTCAGGAATTGTTGATGTCAGAATTGGTTTGAAAACAACCTATATTAAAACCATGTAATTTAATTTGATTTAATATAGCATAATATAGTATGATTTAAATATGATTTAACATAACTTAGTATAATATGATAATATATAATATCATCTAGTGAAGTTTAATATAATACAATTACGTAATATAACTTGTTTTAGTACAATTTACAAAAAAGAATTTAATGTAGTTTAATATAATTTGATTTGATATGATACGATAAAATATGTTTTGATAGTAATGATAAATAACTTGATTTAATATAATATGATATCTTTTATCATTAAATATGATATATAATTTTGTTTGTTTGGATTTGCAGTTACACATACTGCATCGTGATGCTTTTGGCTCAAGTAAAACAAGTCCGTTCCTGATTTGCTGTGCATATATTTTCTGCATGGTAGCGGAGCATCTGGTCGATCTGGTTGCCTGGGTCATTGGGTTCCTTGATACGCTTGGATTGACCCTTGTGGTGGTGGCAGTGTCAACTGTTTCGGTTGGCACAGTCACGTGGGTCCGTCACCGACAGGAGGTGACAAGGAGGAAGCGCATCAGCGACAAGTGGTTGAGGCTGGTGCGAAAGATCAAGACCATCAGGAAAAGGCAAAGACAGTTTGCCTACGTTGGTCACTTCCTGAACTCATTGGACCACACCTTCACGAGAAGGTTGAGAGCAATCTTTGAGAAACAGTGATGGCAACCTTGGAGCAACTGTCCGCCCAGATGGCTCAAATGCAACAGGCGTTACAACAGAGTCAGGCACAGAATCAGACGCTAAGGACACAACTGGATGGTTTGCAGCAAGCTCAGCAAGAGACCAGACAAGCGGCACAGCAAGCAGTTCAACAGGCGAGAGAAGAAGTTAGACAAGTGCAAGCTCAAGCGATGAATCTTGGGAATTTGGGGACAGCGGTGACGGAGTTGTCCGCGAATCAGAAGAGTTTGGCTGAAGTCTTGACAAAGCAACAAAGTCAAGGCAGGAAAATCACTTTGATCGATACCAAAGGACTGGCAAAACCCGAGAAGTTTTCTGGTGCTGAAGAGAGCTTTCTTTACTGGAGAACCCGCATTGAGAGCTTCGTTACTTCTTTGGTGCCAGAGATGGAGGAAGTCTTGGAGTGGGCCGAAGAGTTGGATGATGAAGTGACGAGATCTAAGATCAGAGATGTTTGGGGCGAAGCTGATCCAACGGAGAAAACCATCGAAGACATCGAGTCCATTGATTCCCAACTGTATGCGATGTTGCAGACTCTTTGTGAAAAGGAGGCTTTTACCATCGTACGATCGGCTGGGAAGAATCTTGGGCTTGAGGCATGGAGACGGTTGGTGAAGAGATACGACCCCACTACTGGAGGCCGTAGACGTGCAATGCTTCGTCACATCCTTAATCCTCAGAAGGTTGGAAAGATCGAAGAACTCTCAGCTGCGGTCGAAGTTTGGGAAGAAAGTGTTCGACAGTACGAATCAAGGAAGAAGGCAGATGGATCACGCCACGTCCTTGACGAAGAGATCAAAATAGCAGTTCTTGAACATCTATGCCCAACTGAAATAGAGCGTCATCTGCAACTGAATCAACAGCGCTATGCAGGTTACAGTGATGTCAGGAATGAGTTGGTGATGTATCTAGAGACTCGGTTGGGAACGAGGATGAAGACCTTTAGCCTGGAGTCAAAGCCCTCTACTGACACCGGTGGTCCTGCTCCAATGGATATTGGAGGTTTTGGCAAAGGTGGAAAAGATGGAAAAGGAAAGAAAGGGAAGGGGAAAGGTAAGTTCCCCGGAAAATCCAAAGGGCAAGGAAAACCCTCTGGAAAGGGCGACAAGAAGTGTCACAACTGTGGCAAGCTTGGCCATTTTGCCAGAGACTGCTGGTCTAAAGGTGGAGGAGCCGCTAATCCTGGACAAGGCAAAGGTCATGGTGGCAAAGATCCAAAGCACAACAAAGGCGGAAGCAAGAAGGGAGATGGAAAGCATGGGAAGTCAAAGGGAGTCAACAACCTTGAAGAGTCACGACATACCGAACAAGAACCTGAATCTGAGACACATGCAACTGGGTTTCTAAGCATAGCTGGTTTGGACGAAGTTACACCTGCAGAAGATGATCGTGTCAACTGCCGGCACCCGTGCGAACAGTGTTATATTCACGAGTGCATTCAAGATGTTTCGCCAAGTGGTACGGATGGCCATGGAGGCTTTCACATTTGCGAGCAGTGCACTTCAGATCAACTTCGCAGTTTGGAAACGAAGTCTAAGTCCAACGTGGCTGATGTGGAATGGTTGCATGAGTCCCAGTTCGAATACGTTATCGACAGGTATGTCTGCAGGCACTTCCGTCTCTCTCAACATGTTTTCGCTAAGCTTCCAGATCTCAAGAAGAACAAGTTGCGATCTAAGATTGACCCGACCGAAACTTTGAGACGAAACAACGAGGATATCATCAAAGATTCTGAATTGGCGCGTTGGAAGGATTTCAGAGTATGAGGAAGAGAACGATCTTGAGCCTGGATATGCATCAGGGACGAGTCGGACCATTGGTCCGGCCGGTCCTAGTGCGTCCAGCTCAAGTGCTCTTCCGGCAAGGCCTAAGGGAACATCTTCGAGTCTCATCATGCATCGCACCATTGAGATGATGGGCATTTCTAACTTAGATGCTGAGATCCGAGAGAAGAATGCCGAATTGGAGATGGCTGAGACTGAAGAGGAGACTAAGGCTTTGGAGCTGAGGATCAAGGAGTTGAATGATGAAAAGATGGCCTTGAAAGAACGCACCAAGAAGGAAGACCAAGAACTTCGCCAATCTACATCATCTCGGGCCACACCATTCAAGCTTACTTCAGGTACCCTGGAGCTCCAATATGCCTTATTTAGTACATGTACTATTTAAGCAATATTATTTAAGCAATGTTGATGCCCAAAATCAAAGCTTATTTAAGCAATGTAATTTAAGCAATGTAAAAAATTCAAAATCAGGAAACATTTCCAAATCAGGAAATGAAGTTCTCAAAAACTTTGAGTTTAACAAAATCATATTTGATACAAAAAATTATCAATCCTGGTAGACATTTCAAACCTCTCCTGCACAGGAGTTAAAAGCCCCTTCAAAAGAGCTGTGATTTCTAGACGAAGGCTATGGTGGTTCTGAAAAAAAACTTGCTCCTAGACAGGAGATCATTTCCTTGGACCCAGCAGCAAAGATCCAAGCCATCTTTTTCTCTGGAGGTTTGACAGCATTCAGTCTACAGGCCATGTTGGCACTTCATTGCCAGCAACAAACTT